>PVKE010009833.1:0-14871 GCA_004027555.1 Craseonycteris thonglongyai | reverse complement strand
CCAAATTGGTAGTCAAAATGTATAAAGTTCTGCTAATCAATAAGACAGCACCCAAAAACTGACACAAAATAAACTAGGTAAAGATTTGAACTGGCATTTTAGAGAAGAGGAAACAAGACTGGTAAATAAACCGATGACAAGACCTCAACTCCGTTCTCAGTAAGGAAAACACTCAAACATAATGAGATACCATTTCATGTCCATTAGATTAGCAAAAATTGAGACTTGATAATGTTGGAAGGAGTGCAGGAAAAAGAATTCATCACTCAAATAATGTGAGCATGAATTATAACTATTTTATAATAAAATCTTGCATTATATGATATTAAACTTGAACTTGCAGTCAAAATGTACAGTGCAAGGCAGGAGCTAGAGACCCGCTTGCAGAAGACATGAATGGGACCACTCAGAACAGAACATTTGCAGCACAAACAAGAAATAAACCCAATTTATATGAAGGATATGAATAAATAAATTGTGGTTTATTTAAACAGTGGGATTGTACTGCTGTAAAGATGAATTAACTCTAGCTATGTATTTGTATGAGAGTGTGGATAAATAATAGAAACATTTTGCTGAGTAAAAAATGTATGTAATGTATGAAAAAAATATTAAGGTCAAATAATATCAAAGCTAAATATATATTGTGGTAAAAGCATATGTGAAGTACATCTGGGGTAAAAAAACTGTATTTAAAAAAGGGGGAGGGGAAGCTGGGATGGCTCAGTGGGTTAAGCGCTCACTTTGCAGCCCCAAGGATTGAGGATCGAATCCTGGCCCCAGCCCGTGTGGACCCATCTGCTGAACTGGGGAGTGTCCCCAGTTCAGTTCTTACCGGCGCAAGACCTCAGCCCAGTTCCTGCCCTGTACAGACCCTTGCCCACCTGTGGAATGAAACTATGTGGGAAAACCAATAATGTGCAACTATGGAGATTGTTCTGGGCCCTCTCCCTTCTCTCTGTCTCTATCTCTGTATCTCTCTCTCTCTCTCTCTCTGTCAAAAACAATAAAAATAAATCTTAAATAAAAGGGGGGATTAGGAAGCTCAGGGAGAAAGGGTAGTAACCGTTAACTGGGTCTGATGCTGCTTTTGGAGGTGATGAAAATGGTCTAAACTTGATTGTGGTAATGGTTGCACAACTGCGAATGTTCTAAAAACATTAAATTGTACACTTTCAATGGATGAATTGTATAGTATGTAAATTATATCACAAAACTTGTTTAAAGAAGATATCATGGGCATGATGAAACACAGAAGTCCAGAAGAGTGCTTGCCTTTGACAAATAGAACGGCAGGCTCAGGGAGATAAAGACAAATAATTTCATGGATGTTTCTTACAGTTTTATTCAAGCTTATAAGTGTATATATGTGTGTATATTCTTCCATATGTGCCAAATATTATGTAAATTAAACTGTATTTACAAAACCATGCTCCGGAAACAAATACTGGTCCCTCTCATTCACTGCCATGCCACATTTGAGTGCCTAATCATATCTGATTTCCCATCTAAGTAAGCCCTTAATAATTCCTCTTGTTTTGTATAAATAAAATACAAAAGCCATTTCAAATATCACTTACATGCATTGTTCCACTTGATGTATACCATGACCCTATAAGTTATAAAGGGGAGGTTTGGGTTTTTCCATTTTACAGGTGCCAACATTGAGTCACAAAGCCTTTAATTCAGAGGGATTTTAGAAAATATATAGAGTGGGGTGATTTCATTAAACCTATCTGTGCCTCAATTTCCTCACCTGAAAAATGGGGATAAGAATAGGACCTATCATACTGTTGTTATTATTAAAAATTAAAGGTTAATATATGTGAAGAACTTAGAATGATGCTTGTCTTGAAATATATGCTATATACAAAGGCTGTCCAGAGAAAAATCCAGTCATTGCCAGTATAACGAGAATGATTACAAGGCTGGATACTTTCCAGACAGTCCTTGTGTGAGCTATTATTTTTATTATATGGGATCCAGAATCAGTGTGATTTTTATTATATAACACCTTGTTAATTCTTACAGCTTACTTGGTTCCTATTTCAAACTGGCAAAAGTAAGACACAGACCTAGTTCTGAATAACAAAATGTTAGAGCTGGGAGACATTATAGAGTTCTGTATGGCCCAACCTTCCATTTTCGATTCCTAAGACCAAGAAATGTCCAATAGCGCATGGCTGTTTACTTGCAGAACCAGATCTAGCAACCAAGTCTCCCAATTCCCAATGTTCAATCTTTCCATACCAATTAACAGAATTAACCTGATGCCTCTGGAATTCTTTCATTACTCCTGAGATGTGGTCTTATTATTATTTAGTCTCATTATCCTTATTGTCCCAAATGCAGACTTCCATAGAAACATTGTGTTTCTCTTGATCAAGTAGCCTGGCCTTCTGGTGATCTAATCCCTTTGGCAAGTGTTTGCCTACCTACACTCCTAATCCATCTTCACCTATGTACATTTATACAATGTATACATTTGTTGGACTAAAAGAATGTCCAGGTAGAAAACTATACAAAACGGTTTTTTCCCAGCGTTGCTAGAATTTTACATTAAACACCTGGAAATCAACATCGATTTTATAAAATATTGTTGTAGAAAGATTTGACTACATCATCCTTTTCATGTCCACAAACTTTTTTAAGTACCAGGCCAACTATTCTCTAGTGGATTCATATTAGTAAATTCTGTGGTGTCATTTGCGTACCTTTAGCAGTGTCTGTAAGTCCCACACCTTTACCTGTTGCACTGGTTGAAGTATCTTAAGTTCCACCCAAAATGATTCAATACTTCCTTGAAGGCAGCTCTGTCATCCAGAAACCCTTATTAAAGTGCAGATGCCCTTCAGAAAGTGATCGCTTCAAGACTGTAAATTAGAATGGTGAACAGTGAGTTAGGCTCAAAGCCGTGGTCTATAGGAATCTGATTAAAGAGAGGACCATTGGTGAAGGGAGGCGTAAGAGGACACAGATGGACTTGGGATGTCCCTGGAGGTAGAGGGGGATGTACATATTCACCTAGATGAGAGGATCACTGAAGACATTGTGGGAGAGAAGGGAGATCAAGTCCAACCATACTTCTGCCATTGGACATTATTTGAAGGGGTAGGTGATAGAAAGGAGTTAATGAGATTTGCTTATAGTGGCAGCAGAACAAGACTTTTTGTGGCAAGGGACCCAGAAACAAAGACTCACAGGTCACCAGGTCACCTGGCTTCAGCATCATGCTTTTTAAGCTTTCATTAAAATATATATATGTTAAAGGAGAACAAAAGCTCTATTGACCTGTAATATTATACACAGTATTTCTAGAATAATAAATTCGATACCTCTATGATCTGGGAGAGGGATCTATATGGATGAGAAAGAATCTCCACTGATACATGGTATTATACAAGTTTAGATTCCCAGAAGCACCTTTATGTATATGTTGAGATTCAAGCGGAAGGGTGTTTTAGAAATTATCTCTTCTAATTATAACAATAATAAATTTTTATCGTGGGAAATGAAGAAATTGAAAATGACAAAAAAAAAAGCTGTATGTGATATGCCCTGTCATCCAGAAATTCAACCACTAGGTTTCACCCTAGAGAAATTCTCACTCTACTACACCACAGAACAGGTACAAAGATGTTTGTTGCAGCACCTTTTGCAATGGTAAAATAGTGAAAACAATCTATCTGTGCCTCATCAGGGATAGAGATAAGTTGTGGAATAGTAGACAGCAGTCAAAAGTCATGAACTGTATCTACCAATATCAACATGGGTAAATATTAAAAACATCTTGTCACATATTATATAAAACAAGTTACAAAAGGATAGTACAGAATGATACCATCTAGTTATAACATTAACATCATAGATAGATAGATAGATAGATAGATAGATGATAGATAGATAGATAGATTAGGATACATGCATAGTTGTAAAAATGCAAGGCATCCCTGATACACAGTATATTAAATGGATTAATTTAGGCTGCCTGTGAGAGAAAATCTAAAATAACAGCAGCTTAAATAAATTAAAATTTTATTTGTTTGTTAACTTATTACAAATAAAGTTGCTTCTGGTTATAATGACAACTCTATGAGCATGAAGAAACCAGGATTCTTTATCTTATAGCTTCACTGTCCTTAACACTCAGCTTCTACCCAGTAACTCAAAACAGCTCCTACCTTGAGAGCCACATTTCAGATAGCATGGAATGACCCCTGTTCCTCCTGAGACCTACCCTTCCCCCTTCCTTTAAGGAATCTCCAAGGAAGTTGTGTATATAACTTCTGCTTTAATTCCATAGGCCAGAATTCAGTCATATAGTAATGCCTGGAAAATGTAGTATTTATTCCAGGCAAACATGTGCTAAACTAAAAATCAAGGGTTACTTCTGCAAATGAAGGGTGGGAAAGACATGAGAGTGAGACCAAAGCTGTTATCTGCAATGTTGAATTTCTTGTATTTTTTAAAGAGAGATTTGAAGCAAATATGACATTCTGTTGGCCTCTGCTTAATCTTTGTGATAGGTACATAAGTATTGGTGCTATGATTTTCTAAATTTTTCTGTTACTTTGAAATTTTCATGATTTTAAATGTTTTAATGAAAACATAGAAAGTACAGGAAAAAAGTAAAGAAAAAAATTATTGGCCATAATTATATATATATATATTTTGGTGGCAGAGACTCCAGCCTGTTTCCAATGTATATTTTTACACATTTATGTCTTTAATACTTACATATTTTATAAGCCTGCCTTTTAACTTATTGCATCATAAGCATTTCCCATGTCTTCTTAAGTTCTTTTAAAATATAACATTCATTGATCACCAGGTATCCTATCATGAAGATATACCTTAATTAACCCATTGTTGAACATAAGAAATGTTAAATAAATTTTATATTTATGAATTGTAAGCATACATATTTAAACTTGTATTTACTTTGTCTCTAGATATTGTTTAAATATCTAGTGAAAATAATTATTGGTGTCCCAACATACTGATTGGTACAATTTACTGTAGGAATGACCTCTGTTGTTTTAAGAGATTCTCATTTTCTAGTGTGTCCATTTATGTAGCATGTGTCCCAGACAAAATCTTTGGAGTAAATTTCTGAGAATCAGCTGAAATCCCCTAAGACCCATAAATTCTTGCTGTACATTTTCCCAACTCTCCTGGAAGTTCCATTGATTTCATGTGAATCTCACAGTTCAGTAGGAATCCACAAACATCAGAAGAAGGCACATCAAGGACTCTGGCCGCTTGGAATAGTAAAAGCCTGCAATGCTCTGTGTTCCCGTCTCTGCAAGGCCTGAGTGCCTTTTTGGACCAGCCTAATCCCATGATACTGCCACTGCGGATGACAGAGGCTTTGAAAACAATCTTAAGGTCATTGGAATACCTGGTGACAATGGCCAAGGTGCTCATTTTATTAAATGCTAAATTCAATTCTATCTACCAGCATGATTCCCTTTATCACTCTCTCTTCCTCTCATATACTCTCTCTCTCTCTCTCATGCATGCTTTTAGTAACTTTTTATTTAGACAACACATAAAAAATACCTTTTTGTAGTCCCTCTACTGGGTCGCCTTTTGTCATGCAGACTTCCAAATGAACTCAGGAACCCTACATAGATGTTATCACCACAAACCAGAATTTAGTGGTGCATTTTCAATCTGGTTCAAAAAGATATCATTATTACAAATCTTGAAAGAGCTTATTTAAGAAGAATCTTTCCAAGCACCACCAAACTGATTGATTCATTCATTCAACAAATATTTGTTGAGTGTCCAACATGCTCCATATCTGGTTCCCCAGAAATGCTCAGACTACCATAAATGTGGGAGATAGATATGTAGGTAAACATACAGCACCTTACTTAAGCTAAGTGCAAGGTGCTTATGGAGCATAAACCTGAGAGAAAGAGAGGGAGGGGGAGGGAGAGAGAGGGGGCAAGGGAGAGGGAGAGGCTGTAAAAAAAAGATCTGCCCTTTTTCCCTGATGCATATGTTATTATTATAATTAGGTCCACTAAGAGAAATAGAACGTACAAGTTCTGTCCAATAAATCCATGGGAAGCAGTGTCCCTTTGAGGAGCTTCCCTTCTCCTGGCTCCTTTCCCAAATACAGTGATGCATTGGAATTCAAACTTAATCTGTCCCAGAACCCTGTTCCAGTTCCAAAACATTCGAGTTCCAAGATGAGTGGGCGTTCAGATAAAGCTGTGGGCTGTACAGTCGATATGTCCCTCGTGAACAACATGTTGGTGTTCGGATTCCAAAGCACTGTTCAGATTCGAAGGCAAAATTTGCTTGATTTTTTCATTCAGATTCCAAGTTGTTCGAGTTTGGGGGCGTTTGGATTCCAAGGTATCACTGTATTCATAGCTAGTGCTCTATCCTCCTCATCACCTTTGCTCTAACTCCATGTCCCTTATAGCACCACTCTTGAGGGACTAATCCTCTAGGACCCCTTCTCTGAGGTTTGTGTCAACCCTGATTTTCTCTGTCTTACAACTATCACACCCCCAGCAGCCCCGATAACAGCTTGAAGAAGGGTTCTATCAGAGGTGCACAGAACAGACTGGATAAACTCTGATTATGCAAGAGCTACGTTTTTTAAAGGACATTATAAGTGAAGCTTGTCATATAGACTCAATAAATATTTGCTGAGTGAAAGAAAGAATAAATCAATCGTTGTGCTTCTATGTTCCCCTTAGCAGAGTGCTGAGCGTATACTTTCCAATAAATTGTCAATTGATTTCCTTCTACAGTGCCAACTTATGAATGTATCAACAGATTCTTTCAAACTAGGAGCTCATTTTTTAATGATTTTGCTTAGGGGATTTTTACATAATATATTTTCAACTAGATATTGAATGTTTAGCAGCACCTTTTCAGAACTGGTAGTGTGACCCATCTCCCAGTTTTCCAATTTTGTGATAAGAGATATAAAACTTAAAAAAAAACAAAAAAAACTCAAGTTCTCAGAAGTCTCACTCAGGACAGGATCCATACCCCTGGAGCCCAGTTTATCTAAAGAATGCAAAAAGATTCTTCAGTTGTTATCTGACAATCATTTTCTTTAGGCACAAGGCATAGCACATTATAAAGTACCCAGAGGATAAAATCGCAGCCCGTAAAATGCATCCATGCAAAGTTCTGCAATTAGACATTCTCCTCTTCCTCACCTTGTAGGCTAAATTGTATCTCCTCAAAAGTTTGTGTTGAAGTCTTAATTCCTGATACCTCAGAATGTGACTCTGTTTGGAGACAGGGTTTTTAATAAGATCATGAAGCTAAAATGAAGTCATTAGAGTGGATCCTAACTCAATATGATTGATGTCCTTATAAGAAAAGGAGATTAGGGCACAAACACATGAACGCACAAGGGGAGGCCAGGCCATGTGAAGACAGAGGAAAAAGCCAGCCAACCACAGTTCAAGGGAAGAGGTTCAGGAGGAACCAACCCCGCTAACACCTTCTTCTCAGACTTCCAGCCTCCAAAACTGTGAGAAAATAAATGTTGAAGTCCCCGACTCATTATCAGTATTACAATGGCGAGCTGCTGGAGAGTTGCTAACAAGTTAAACCCAACAGGGGGTAAAAATGGTATATGAGTGACCTGGAAATTGACATACCTACCCTCGTCAGCTTAACTGCCTTCTCATCATGGATAGCGTCACTGGACAGCAACCCTCTCCCAAACCCGACCCTTTATTCTCCATCACACCATGTCACTGCTCATATCCTTCATAGCATAAGTTGCATCTCATTTAATGTCTCTTCTCTAACAAGAATATCAGTTCCATGAGAGCAGCGGCTCCTCTCTGTATCCCCAGTACCTAATACAAACCCTGACACAGAGGAAGAGACACTTGTTGAAAGAATCTACTATTCTTGAGTTTTTGAATCCCCTCAGTGGGTATAAGCTCCATTTTTGACACATTAACTTAAAAATTAAAAAAAAAAAAGAATGGTTTTCCTTTTTGTTTGCAATTCACTAAGCTCTGGAATACCCGGCTGAGAAGCCTGGACTTGACTTTTGAAACGGAAGCAGAAGTGAAGTGATAGCCTTGCTCTGGGTGCACCAGTCTGCCTGACGGCAGCAGATCACAGTACTTTAAAGCAGGCTTGTTCAATCTGCGGCCCAGGATGGCTTTGAATGCAGCCCAACACATATTCATAAACTTTCTTAAAACATGACTAGATGTGTTTGTGAATTTTTTTTTTTAGCTCATCAGCTATCGTTAGTGTTAGTCTATTTTATGTCTGACCCAAGACAACTCTTCTTCTTCCCATGAGGCCCAGAGAAGCCAAAAGATTGTGCACCCCTAATTTAAATGATGGAAGCTGAATGTTGGAGGTGAGCATGATGGGAAACCCACCAGAAGCATGATATAGCATTCAGAAGAGTATTAAAAATGAAGTATGAGCTATAAATAACAAAACACATGCAATTATGCACATTAAGTTGTAATTCGATCTCTGGCTTCTTCTGACATTGATAAACCGTTCAAAACCTCCCTCTCATGTTTTTTTCTTATTGTTAAATGTATTGGGGTGACATTGGTTGCTAAAAATTACATAGGTTCCAGTTGTACAATTCTACATTACATCGTCTATGTGTTGTATTCTGTGCTCACAGCTCGGAGTCAATTCTCTTTCCATAACCATTCCCTTCCACCTCCCCCTTTAGCTTCAGGTAACCACTAAACTACTGATTGTATCCATGAGTCTTTGTTTCTTTGTTACTTTCGATTTTATATTCCATCTATAAGTGATCTCGTGTGGTCCCTGACTTTTACAGTCTGATAATCTCACTTAATATGATGATATACAAACAGCCAACAGATCTATGAAAAAATGCTAAACTTAACTAACAATTAGGGAGATACAAATTAAAACCACAATGAGATACCACCTCACACCCTATTAGAATGGCTATAATCAACAAGTGGTGAAATAACAAGTGCTGGAGAGGCTGTGGACAAAAAGGACCCCTCATGCACTGCTGGTGGGAATGTAAACTGGCACAAGCACCATGGAAGGCAGTGTGGAGATTCCTCAAAAAACTAGGCAAGGAATTTCCATACAGCCCAGCAATCCCTCTTCTGGGCCTCTACCCAAAAACTTGAAAACCTTAATTTGCAAAGATATATATACCCCGTTGCTCATCACAGCACGGTTCATGATGGCCAAGTTGCGGAAACAACCGATAAGCCTCTGGTAGATGACTGGATAAAGAAGTTGTGGCACATTTACACAATGGAATACTACTCAGCGATAAGAAAAGATGAAATACAGCAATTTGTGACAACCTGGATGGACCTTAAGGTCTCATGGTTTCTGATGAACTCCTCTCAATGGAATGTCTACTTTATTATTATTATTATGTACAATCAGTTCTACATGCTTCTGCACATGTGGAAAAACAGACAAGGAGAGGCCCCATGATGTGCACTAGGCAAACCCAGATTTTGCTTAAAGCTGTTTAGCTAGTGATGACCAGGTGAAAATGTATTTGTAAAGGAGGCAGAGGGGCAGTCGAGCAAGCAAGGTTTCTGGGTTCAAGGTTACGTCATAAATTCCGTCATAAAAGAGAAGTGAAGAGCCTGGTGTGTGGATGTGAGTTGGTCGGGGCCTGGCACCACAGTTTCCCCTACTCAGTGCAGACTTGGAACAACACTCATTCTGAAAGAGAAACCGCGGCCTCCAGACAGCCAGCAACGA
Source organism: Craseonycteris thonglongyai (assembly GCA_004027555.1). Lineage (NCBI taxonomy): Eukaryota > Metazoa > Chordata > Mammalia > Chiroptera > Craseonycteridae > Craseonycteris > Craseonycteris thonglongyai. Next base: position 5,139 of record PVKE010009833.1, on the reverse strand, counting down.
CGGGACCAAGCGTGGGTGGCCCGGCTCAAGCGTCTGGCAAGCAGGGCGGGCTGCTCAGAACTCCTCTGATGGGCTGCCCAGTCTCTAGAGTGAAACAGCCCTACGAGCAGAAATATCTCTCAACCCTTCTTCCCATCTGATCAAACGGCTTCACTCAAATGCTGTCACCAGGGCTTTCAGCTCCAGTTCAAGGTCATGCCTGGAAACTGACTGAGGCAGGGGCGTCTTCAAGGGTCTGATGAATAAACATGAACTCACACTTCCACCTCTTCTCCAGAGTCAGCCTGGCTGCCAAGTCCCTTCCTTCTCCCCCATACCAGGTTTATGCCCTTGGGTGTAATAGGACATCTGCTAAAGTTACTGAGTGTGCTGGCTGGTTCTACCCCAAAGCACTAAGCTAAATCAGAGGAAAAGACTCTCCACCACCTAAAAATAGCAATGGAGCACTGGCACTAATTTTTCTTCCCTCCCTTCTCTAGACACTTACCCCCCTCCGCACCAGTCCCTTTATCTTCAGAATATTGTCCACTGAAATCAGGATGAAGGGTGGTCAGGCAGAAGAGGATCAAGAGTTACAGCAGGAAAGAGAGGAGGCGGGAGACAAAAAAAACACCATCTGGAACAAAAATCCTAGAGAGGTCAGAATACATTACCCATCATTTGGTCCAGCTGGGGACCACTGCTCATCCCACAGTAACTTCTGACACATACACACACTTGGTCTTACAGAAGCAGCACACAGCCAAAGGCAGACAAAAGCATCCTGAAATGGACATCCCAGACACTCAAGGTCAGTCTGCGTCCTTCATGTCACAACAGCAGAAAAACTGGGCTCCCACTCAAATCTTGGAATAACTTTTACCAAGTAAAGAGTCTAAACACACACATACATACACACACACACACACACACAACAGTTAACAGAGATTATCTCTGAGGGATGGGGTGAGAGTTGGAGAGAGGAACTGTAACATTTTACTTTGTCTTTTTATAAAAAGCAGTAGAGTAATAAGCAGTTTTACTTCTTTTTGTACTTTCCAAATTCTCCATAAGAAATTATTTGCTTACGTAAGTTTTAAATAAATAAATATTTCTTTGAAAAAGAAAGAAAGAGACACTTTCCCAGGAAGGTCACATCTAATCTCAACAACTCAGTGAGAGAAGCGGGGTGACTGTGGTTCAAGTTCTGGGTCACTCAGATTTGCGTTACAGTCCCGCTTCATACATGTAGAGCAAGTGATTTATCTGGTATCCCAGGCAGAATAATAATATCCAGTATGTCAAGTTCCAAGGTACACTCATAGGTGTGCAACATATTAACCCTTATAAAGATGTTTAGCATATGATAAGCCCGCAATCATTGGAGGTTATCATCATTATTACAACGAGTATCTTACCATCATGATTAAAGATGTTACCAGATAGATTCTGGACACTACATGGCTAGCACGTGGGTAAGCCAAAACCAGAACCACATTAAGTTGTGGCCACTGCCTTGCAAGGGGTTAAACAGGATTGTCCATAACATGATGCCCACCCTGGGAGTTTCTGATTGGAACAGAGCCTGTAGAGCCCTCTGCCATTGAACTCGGCCTCCAAGAGAAGACTGTGAACTGTATGGGGAGCTTAGGGCTGCTGGTCCAACCCCCAGACATTTGGGAACAAATAATAGTATCAAAATAATGCTTGAAAGATTAATATCTGTGCCAAGTGGGCATGACCAGGGAGAACGGTTTGAAGGAAAAGTAATGTTTATGTGAATAGACCTAAAACAGACTTCCCAAGGAAAGTTTTCAAAGAACTTTGGGTTGCTCATCAAGAGAAACAACAACAACAAAGAGCTGGTTGAATGTTCTTCATGCCTGGTCTCTGATTTGGTGGCAAAGCAATTCAAAAATTTGACTATTTCAGTGAACTTTAGGGTTTCCTCCCTTAGCTTTATTTTAGACACTACGATTGATTTTTAATCTTCTTACACATCCATTTCAGCATTTAAATGAAGGTCTAAATAATAGTTCACATTTTCTAGGGTTTTTGTTTTGTTCTAGCCTGGAACGGTCTGCAAAGAGGCATCACACCAATCCTGACTGAAGGCCAACCAGAGTACAGGGTGTAGTAGAGAGGCCCATGTGGGGTCCCACTGCCCGTGCACAGGGGAGGGGGAAATCTACTGCTTGGGAGCAAACCTCACCTGGTACTCTCATTCATCGCAGCAGGGGATGACCCCTGACCTTTGTATAGTGCCACACAGTTTACAAAGCACATTCTTGTCTATTATTCCACACCAGCGTCTCAATGATCCCATAAAAATACCCACACATTATTAGCCCCATTTTTCAGCTGAAAAAACTGGAGGCTCAGCAAATTGAAGTGATTTTCTTGAGGCCGTAAGGCTTGTAAGGGAAAGACACAGCTGAAACTTCATACTTGGCACCCTTCCCACTACACCTCAGATGTTCTTTCTGCCTCTGATTTCAAGCAGAAAAGAGTGTTCTATTTAACCTCTCTACCCCCTAACACCACCACTGCCACCCTGTGCCCTTCTCTACACTGTCCCCTCCGGTACTGCTACAGCTCAGGTAACAAGCCATAGCAAAATCCCTCAGTGCTGGCTGGAGTTCTGACAATGTTGACAAAGTCCTTGGCGATCCCTCTGTTTTCGTGATCAATGGCACTGGAACCAGGGACAAGCCTTGCTGGCGCTGAGCTGATCTCTGCCATGAACATGCACACAGAGTGCACACATTCGTTGGTACGCTGAGCACAGAGGATGAAATAATTCTGCACCATGTCCATTTTTGTGCTGTTCAGGCAGACGGTTGCTTTGCAAGCAAAACAGTAGATCTTTCATTTGCTAGTGACATTCCACAAAGTGCTTATAATTCAGTGTTAGCTTATCAGCCGTCCAATCTCCCACTCTGGGGAATGTGTCAGCCATCAAAGGAGTGGAGGAGGTGTGCTGCATCTCAATGACTCGTTTCATCAGACTTACTTTCTTAAGGGCATTTAATCAATGAGGACAAGTAGTAGGCAGATTTTTAAATAAATGTGTCACTTTAGGTTAATCCACAGTACAGTCGAATGTATTTGTTTATGTGACTCCCAAATATGTCTCTCTGTTGCTCAGCAGAACTGATAATCTGTAAATCAAAACATGTTACAAGTAGTTTTAAACAATCCCCCAAGGAACAGCTTTATGTGACCTGCCAGAATCGGAGATGTCCAGAAGTTTCAGGTACAAGGGTGTTGGATGTCAGACTGGCTCAGAATGCTTGAGTGAAATGTCAGTTGCATTTACAACAAAGCTTTCTATTCATTCTTACTTGCTTTCATTAACCAGGTGAATAATGTGCTCAGAAAAAAATTTGTGTTTGTGATGACAAAGAAGCTGGCAAAAGATGGCAAGCTGAAAGCAAAAGGAACTGCAGGAATTTTAATTTATTCTTGAGGCTATTATTAAATGCAGAAGCGAATAAAAAGGAAAAGTAGACTAGAATGATACTGATGGGGCCTGCATCGTTTTGCATTGATTATACCAAGATACTGGCTTCTGTGTATTCTCTCTGCTTTTTGCATCCTTAATGTAGCCCAGGCAAACAGAGTAGCTAGAACTACATAAACGCAGGTCCCATGCCAAATAAAAATTTATTTTGCCATCCGTTATCAGCTATCTGAACTGTCAAAATGCGATTGTCACTTCTGCTGGAAGTGTATTTGCCAGGTTGTGATGTGAATGCGGTTTTTTATTTTAGATTGATTTTCTCAGTGCTGACCATAAGCGTGCCAGTATGCAGGCTCGAGGATCTTTTCAGTCTTTTTAACAAAGCTTGAACTGTGCTGACATCTGTCCCCAGGCAGCAGTATTCATTCAGACTAGAATCTCTGCTGAAGCCTTTGCTGGAAACACTTAAATACTCTTCTTCTTCTTCTTTTTTTAATGTTCTAAACCGAGAGTATTTACCAAGTAAGATTGAGACAGTAGGATTCTTTGGACACTGCAGCTAACAAATTATTAATATTCTGTGAGCTTCAGTGCTAATCTATATAATGGTTTCAAGAATGATTTGAATCCCAGGCAGAGCCTTCATGACAGCTTTTTATAGCTAGACGAGGATATCCAGATCTCTGTGTGTGTGACACTGCTGAGGACACTGGCAGTATAAAAGCTTGCAGTATTATATCTCTTGTTCCATTGCTTTACAGAGTGCCAAGGAGAAGCTGGCTTTCTTGGACTTGGGAGTCATTAACCTGCCAGCACTTGTGAATGAATAGCAACAGAAAAGATGATGCTCTTCAATTTCATTTTAGTTTACTGACAGCAGCAACATTTAAATCATGGGTAACCTCTTAGTAGGCTTACACAGGATTCTGTGGGTTTTCTGAAAGTTGCCTCTGTTCCCCTAGGGTTCCCAGGACCTCAGGGTTCCTAAGCCATTCAGGGAGAGGACCCCAGCCTTAAGTGCGCCCATAAACATACATAATAGCCAATTTACAACCGAGTCAAGTCCAAGGCAGCCCTCAGTGCTGAGACAAATTAAATTCATTCTTGTGCATCCTAGTGCTAATATATAATTAGCTTTCAGAAACTATCATATATTTTTCTATCAGATAGAAACCTTTGGAAATTTCAAGAATAACCTCTCTGGTTCCCTTAACAGTAATCTTCAGTGTATATCTCCAAAGTGACATAAATCAAACCATTTGGTAAACTGTGCTGTAACCTTTTTCAACATATCTTCCTGTTAGCTTTAACATCATTATATCCCATTGTGATGAAAATGGACTTTCTATATCCAGCGATAATGAAAATAGCCACTTTATGCAGTTTCTGCATGCAATTATCCAGGCTTTTCTCAGACTCCAGAGAAATCTAAGCTAATTGCTTTGGGACATTTCCTACATTTCCATAAATTCTTTGTTAATTTTTCATGAGAAACTGTTATTGCAGTCACCCTTAAAATTCCCATTGTATTCAATAATAGAAAACAGTCATTACGAAAACAGGGCAATTTGCTGGTGTCCCTGCCAGAACTGAACTCCTTTTGATCCCTGTATATTCTCAGGTGAGTTGGGGTCTTGGTCTCTCTCTCTCTCTCTCTCTCTCTCTCTCTCTCTCTCTCTCTCTCTCTCTCTCTCTCT
>PVKE010009832.1:0-43864 GCA_004027555.1 Craseonycteris thonglongyai | reverse complement strand
TTAGGATGTGAATTTTCCTTCTTTGTTTACTGCTATATCTAGCACCTAGAGCAATACTTAGCACATAATAAGCATTTGATAAACATTTTTGAAATAATGAGTAAATGGCTACTAAATAGTTATTTTGGCATCTAGTTTGTTCTTGCACAATCCTTTAAATTTAACATGTTGTCTCTAATTTAATCCTCACAATGACCCAGAAGCATATTAAAAACCTCTGTTTTGTACATGAGAAATCCAAGGCTTTGTAAGGAGATGAGGCGCTAGCCTAAGTTACACACCTGATAAGAGGCAAAGCCAAAATTTGTGCCTGTATCTAAAGCCATATTCCCAGTCATGGAAAGACATATGGTTAGGAGAGTAAGTCACAGTTTGTAATGTCAGTATTGTTGAAAAAGTAATTCATGGTTTGTATTCTTCTGATAATGAAATCTCAGGGATCCTCAGATAAGAATTTTTAGTGTGATTCACACAGAGGCCACTTTTTCTTTACTTTTTTTCTGAGCCTTAGTTGTCTCATCTAAGAGCTATATCTTCTACGTTCTATCGGATAAAAGTTAAAGGTGTAAGTGAACAGAATCAAGCCTTGCTTGTTCCATTATTCCTAAATAGCTGTGTGACATCAAATTTGTGAAGAAAAACAATCAGCAAACTTTCTTTTAGTTTGTTTACCTTAATTACAAGTACCTTTGTGATGCACTCTTGCTTAGCTTTAGCATATTCACGTGAATCATTTTAATAATGTTTTGTGATTTTTGTGATTTGGAGAAGCTTTTTAAAGGTGAAACTATGAGACTAAGAATATTACACATTCAGACAGCAAGAACAGGTTCATAGATTGCCTAGAATAGGATTTTCTTCAAAAGATTACAGTTTTTACTTTTTAATATTGAAATGAATATTTCCTCTGTTGTTTTAGATAAGACAGGTGGAAAGAAGTTTTCCAAAGAATTTGAAGAGGCAAGCGCCAAGCTGGAGGAATTTGTGAATGGATTAGATAAGCAGGTGAAAAATGGGCCGTCACTAACAGAAGCACTGGAAAATGCTGGAATTTTCTATGAAGCACAGTATAAAGAAGTAAAAGTGGTGGCCAATGTAAGTAGTGATTAAAGCTCTTATATTGGTTGCTTACTAGATGTCAGTAACTATTCTAAATGTGTTATATAACTTTGCTGAATCAAAGCTTTTCGGAGATTCTCTAAGACAGATCATCTCCTGTCCCTAGTGTAGCTCCCTTTCTGCATATTCCTGAACTCATTTTCCTCTACCCTACCTCATCACTTTTCACTCTTTTGTTCACTTTCTATTACCTAAATATCTATAGAGATCTTTTTCTCAAGTATGCTTCTTATTGTTGATTGATACCTTTGTATTTTTTTTTTTAAGATTTTATTTTACTGGTTTTGAAAGGGGAAAGAGTGAGAAGGGGGGAGGGCCCAGAGCAGTCTCCATAGTTGTGCATTATTAGTTATGACATAGTTTCATTCCACACAGGTAGATATGGGGCCATGCGGGGCAGGAACTGAACCAAGGGCCTCATACATGTGAGGCGAGAACCTTCGCCACCAAGCCATCCAGCAGTTACCAGTTGCTCTGCAGTTTTCACAGACTAGGGCTGAGAATTGAAGCCCGGCCCTTGTGATTGTGAGGCAAGCTCTCAACCACTGAGCTGTCCTGACACCCCCTTTATATTGCTTTACTGTTCATTTTATAGAAGTCTTTGGAAGAAGAAACCATGAATGGGAATGGTCAGTTCATTTGGACCCAAAAGACCATTTCATAATTTTGAGTAGTGACCTATAACCCCTAGCTCCTTATTTATAGAATCATATAAAATCACTTAGTCTGCTTAGGAGGCTCCTCAGCAAATGGCTGGGAGAGGTTTATTCAACAAGCATTTATTGAGCACTGATTCTGTGCCAAGCTTTGTGTAATACAGAGAAAAGAGACACTGCTCTCATAGAACTCTTGAATCTAATGGAGAAAATTCAGTGAAGCACATAATTGCAATTTTGTGTGATAAATGCTATAATAGAGCTAGCTATAAGGTGCTATGAGAACAGATGACTAGGTACTTTATCTAATTTGGGAGTAGGGTGAGATCTAGACAAAAGTTTCTCAAAGGAGCTGAACTCTGAAATTGCAGTAATTGGATAAATGAAGCCCATAGTCTCTGAAAAGCATTTTCAGAAGCATTGGAACATAAGAGAGTTTGGCAAACTTGGTGGGCCTGAGAGCAGTTTCTTATCATAGCTGGATATGTGTGAGAAAGTGATAAATCTAGACAAGTAGTCAGGAATGAGGTTCTCAAAGCAGTAGGAGGCAGTTGTAGGATTTTAATTTCACTAGTGACATGATCACGGTGCATTTCAGAATCATGATAGTAGAATGAATGGCAAGTAAGAGAATATTGGAGGCAGGGAGACATGTTATCTGTCTCTGGTTTTCAGTAGTTACACAGTGTTTCAAAAAGATGGAACCCATCATGAAATACTCGTATACTGCTTTGAAATTGGGTCCATCGTTTTGAAACACCCTGTACAATGATGTGCCTAGGTGTGGTCTTCATACTCACCTGGTTTGGGATTGGCAGAACTTGTAAAAGCCCGTGTGAGTAGCCAGTGCCCCAGCACTTGTCTCCCCAGTCACCGCTGGGCTTTCTCTCTGTCATGCTGAGGCTTCAGTTCCCCATACAGTGCCTTTCTCCTAGGTAGACATTTTCCTCACCCCATTCTGGCCCCGTCTCCTTACCCAAGGCTTCCCCATTAGCTCCAGCTAATGAATTTGGGGTTGAATTGTTCAAGAAGGGAAGGAGGGAAGATTTTTTCTCTATTTTCTTGAGTAAATAAAATATAGCTATATGGTTTTTGTCAGATAATTCTAATGTTGGCTTCACCTGTTCTAAGTCTGTTTCTAGTGTCTGTTTCTTCATTGAGGTCATTTGGTCCTCTCTCAGCATGCCTGCTGAGTTTTTATTGAATACTGAATACTGTGTATGACAATATTCATAGTGTCTCTGGATAACTTGCCTCCAGGAAGGAGTCACCCTTTCCTTTGCTGCTCAGATATTGGGAGAACTATAATCAAATCTGAAACTGAACTGACTTAAGGCTAATTGCAGTTTGGGCAAGCCTGTATCTTCCTCTCATTCATTCCACTTTCTAGGACGACTGAGAATCTGGGATGATCGCGAGGGCCCCTTATTCATGGCATAACTTGAACTCTAATCATTATCTCTTCTGTACCATCAGACTGCATTAAACTCCACTTTGCTTTTCAGAGACTTTCTTCTTGACTTCTTCATTCCTTCTTAAGCAGCTTCAGAATCTTGAAGGAAAAAAACAGCATATTGTTGAGCTAGTTCTGTCCTTTTTCACCAGAATCTTGGCCTTTCAAGTCTGTAATTTTTATCTATACAGACCAGCAAGACTGTTAGAAGTTCTGCTGCTTTCTGTATGTTCAGCAGTGGTCCTCTGCCTTGTCCTTTTGTCTGAATTCTCTAATTCTTGCTTACCTCCCCAAAACCAGAACCCTGAGAGAAAAGGTAGCTGCAGAATATCAGATGAGCTCTCTTCATGGTCTCCCTCTGACCCTACCTCTGCTATGGGATTTGCCACTTGGGTTTTGGTTGTCTCAGCACCCTCTAGTACATTCAAACTTGTGTGCACACAAGTGCATGTGTATATAAATGTGTATGTATATGTATGAATCTGGTTTTTCTAGTTCTTGATGGGAGCATTGATCTACTACGTTCCATTCCATTTTAAAAATAATGCTTTTTGAATGAGTAACCAAAATGATTTTATAATCTAATGGTGTAAGACTAGTAACAAAAAAGGAAAAAGATACACAACTTTAAAGCATTAGTAGTTCAGATAATCAGATCAATAGAATTTAAGCCAGGTGATCAAAGTTAATATCAAGAGTGGTATATCAGACAACAGTATAGTGGTTACCAGAGGGGAAGAGGCAGAGGTTGAGGAGGGTAAAAGGGTCAAATATTGGTGACAGAAGGAATCTTGACTTTAGGTGTGAGCACACGATGCAGTACACAGATGATATATTATAGAATTATACACTTGAAATTACATAATCTTATTAACCAATGTCACCACAATAAGCTTAATGAAGTAAAATTTTTAAAAATAGTGTTTTATCGTATTGATTTATTGTATCCTTCATATGATGTGTGATGATGGTAGCACTTTACCTCTGTGGTCTTCCTGCCCAAAACCTATAATTATCTCATAATTACCTTAGTTTAATCATAAGGTAAAACATCAGAAAATCTCAATTGAGGAACAGTCTACAAAATACTTGTCAAGGTCATCAAAAACAAGGAAAATCTAACAAACTGTCACATACTAGTGGAGTTTAAGACGACATCACTGATAAAAGGTCTGTGTTTTTCTGGAATGGGATACTGGAGCAGGAAAAGCATCTTAGATTAAAAACTGAGGATAGCTGAAGGAAGTATAGGTTTTAGTTAATATCAAAATGGGTTCATTAGGGGAAGCCGGGATGGCTCAGTGGGTTGGGCGCTCACTTTGCATCGCCAGGGACCGAGGATCGAATCCTGGCCCCGGCCCGTGCGGAACCATGTGCTGGGCTGGGAGCTCCCCCAGTTCAGTTCTCTCTCTGTCTCTGTCTCTGTATCTCTCTCTCTCTCTCTCTCTCTCTCTCTCTCTCTGTCAAAAATAAAAATAAATAAAAATATATTAAAAAAAAAATGGGTTCATTAATTGTGACAGATGTATCATATTAATGTTAGGTATTAGTAGGAAAAATTGGATGTGGGATATATGGGAAGTCTGTATTATCTTCACAGTAATATATTGTATGTAAGAGTTTATTTTTTTTAAATAATCAATAGTATTTGACCTTCCAGGCTGTGTTTATTATGGATTTGATTTTTGTCTGTCTTCATAGTCATTGCTAGATCTCCAGAATCTGGAAGAGTGGCCAACACATTTAGGCTCTTGACAAATATCGGTTGGTTGGATGGATAGACGAGAGCAAGGGAGAATGAATTACAGATAAAACCTCCAGGTTTCTAATTGGGCACCTGCATGGATGCTAATATTCACTTAGGGAATACAATAAGTAGAAATTGGAAACTACTCCAGGCTTGACAGATAATATTTTCTTGTTTTGTGCCAGTGATTTAGTTAATAATAATGAGGAAGTCTGATCAAAATCTTAGCTTCTTGGTCCTTTTCTCAGTAGTAAACTCTTCTTTTTCTCTTTTAGGCATATAAAACCTTTGCTAATCGAGTGAACAATTTAAAGAAAAAGCTGGATCAATTGAAGTCAACCCTTCCTGACCCAGAAGAATCACCAGTCCCTTCCCCAAGCATGGATGCTCCCTCCCCAACTGGCTCTGAGTCTCCTTTTCAAGGAATGGGAGGTGAGGAATCCCAGTCACCAACCGTGGAGAGTGAGAAATCTGCTACACCTGAGCCTGCAACAGATAATCGTGATGTGGAAGACATGGAACTCTCAGATGTGGAAGATGATGGGTCAAAAATCATTGGTATGTCCTTATGTGATTCATAGACAACTTGTTTCTTACCTCCTACCTGTTTTGCTTTCCCACCAATGAATCTTCAATGCTGATAAGATAGAACACTGAGGTAGGTAGCATTATTGTCTCTAGAGCAGTGGTTCATTTAGTAAGCCACATGGGTTAAGAGTTATTGCTCAAGGTCTATGTCAAGCTTGGCCAACCCATGGCCTGCAGGCGGCATGCTGCCCAGAATGGACAGCTTTGAATGCTGCCCAACATAAATTCGTAAACTTTCTTAAAATGTTATGAAATTCTTTTGTGATTTTTTTAAAGCTCATCAGTTATAATTAGTGTTGGTGTATTTTACATGTGGCCCTAGACATTTCTTCTTCCTGTGTGGCCCAGGGAAGCCAAAAGATTAGACACCCCTGGTCTATGTTATTCAGTATGGTAGCCACTAAGCTACATGTGACAGTTAAACATCCAACTTGAGATATGCTCTGGATTCTAGAAACTTAGTACCCAAAAAAAGAGTGAAAATATCTCAATAATTATATTGAGATAAACAAAGCACGTAATTAAAATTAATTTTTTAACGTGGCTACCAGAAAATTTAAACTTATGTATGTGGCTTGAATTATATTTCTATTGATCAACACTGCAGTAGAGGTAGGGGCACTTATACTGGAATTCCTTATTCTCACTCTTGACCTTCAAGATTCCAAAGCCACAGTTTTTGTTAACCACACTTTCAAATTAACCTGGATTGGTGAATTGTTTCTCTGTCATTCCACCTTTTGTAATTATTAGGGAGTTCAGCTTTTGTTGAATTTAATGCACTGTCTATACAATGCGTAGCCTTTTAAGTATTAAGGCAATGTTTTAACATTGCAGTTTCAATAGGCCGAAAGCTACAGAAAAATATGATAAAGTATATGCAGAGTTTCTAATGAAAAAGAAAAAACAGGACAATTGTGACATAAATTATCATTACTGAAAGACAGAACACAAATCAGTGTACCAAATAGTAAAATGCTTCCAGAAATGTACAAATTTAATATATAGCTACTAAGAATATGCAAAGACATCAAAAAGTAAGATAAAAGATGAATTTGGAAAATTGATTTTAAGCAGGTATTAAAGTCAGGAAGGATCCTAAATTATAAAGAATATGACTTATTTTAAAAATTCATAAAGTGAGTGATTTTCTCTAAAGCATAGTGCATTTTAGCACCCAGGGACATACTGTTTCCTACTGGAAGCAGAGTCTAAAAAGTAGTAGGATGCAATAATAACTGTTGTTTTGTTTTTTTTCTTTAAATAGTAGAGGACAGGAAGGAAAAACCTGTGGAGAAGTCAGCTGTATCCACTTCTGTACCTACAAAGCCAACAGAAAGTGCCCCAAAGACATCTTCGTTTACCCCAGTGCCTGTGCCTGTGACAGCAGCCCCTCCTCTTCCAAAGCCTGTGACTACGTCTCTTCTGTCCCCTTCTCCAGCACTGGCTTTGCCAAACCTGGCTAATGTGGATCTGGCAAAGATCAGTTCCATCCTTAGCAGCCTGACCTCAGTCATGAAAAACACTGGTAAGTAAGCCCTGTAACAAAAATGTAAAAGGCTGACTTCCGTCTTTCTAATTGAACTGTCCATCTGGTTTCTTTGTTTACTTTTTAAATTTAAAAGCAATATTATTTAATATAAAAGTAAGCAAAAATTATACCAACACTTAGTCATCATAGAAAAATTAGAATAAGTAAAGAGAATAAAATAAATATCTATAAGCTTACTACAAAGCAAACCACTCATATCTAACCTACAAGCGTATGTTTATTTGAATGTTTTGGGAGATTAAATATTTGTAATAATTTTTCTTTCAGTAATTGAAGCATATTGCATATACTGTTTCAAAATCAGCTATTTAAAGTAGTTATATAGCATTCAATTATTTGTCTAAAACTTTTTTATTTATAGATATCCAATGTGTTTCTAGTTGTTAAAAAGAATACTGTAAAGAGCAACCTTAATGCTAACATTTCATGCACAACCCTTTCTATAAGGGTTGACAAGTATATAGAGCCTTTTTAAATAAAATTTTTTTTTTAATTTTAAAGATTTACTTTTATTGTTTTTGACAGAGACAGACAAAGAGAAGAGGGAGGGCCCAGGGCAGTCTTTATAGTTGCACATCATCAGTTTTCTACATAGTTTCACTCCACAGGTGGGCACGGGTTTGCACAGGGCAGGAACCCTGCTGGGGGTCCACCACGTGAGAGGTGTGCCCCCTAGAGCTGGGGGCCTCCAACATGAGAAGCTTGCGCCAGCAAAAACTGAACTGGGGGCACACTCCAGTTCAGCATATGGGTCCGCATGGGCCGGGCCAGGATACGATCCTCGGACCCTGGGGCTGCAAGATGAACACTCAACCTGCTGAGCCATCCCACCATCCCTTAAATGGAAATTTTAATGAAAATATAAAAGTAGAGCGCCTCCATGTATTCTTCACTCATCTTCAACTATAAACACATGACCTATCCAATCCTGATTATTTTGAGAAAATCCCAATTATATCATTTCTTCATAAATACTTAAGTATAATTTCTAAAAGATAAAGACTCTTAAAAAAAATCAGCATGTTGATTTTTAAAGTCTTTTCATGTTATAAGTAAAATGACCTCCAAAGGCTGTTTATGGTCGCATCATTCCTCAGCTTCTCCAGTAAAACTATTGTGTAATATTTTAATCTTTGTCAAATTCATTCTTAAAAAGTCATTTGTTTTAATTTGATTAAAGATATGGTTAAAATAGTTATTCCTTTTTGATTAAAGATGTGCTTAAAATACTCATTTGCTTATCTTTTTTTAATGAAATATACCTGTTTATATTTTTCATCATTAAAATAATCAAATTATTATTATTATTATTTTAATTTATTTTTTTATTGTTTTTGACAGAGAGAGAGAGAGATACAGTGACAGAGAGAGAACTGAACTGGGGGAACTCCCCAGTTCAGCACATGGGTCCGCACGGGCCGGGGCCGGGATTTGATCCGGGATTTGATCCTCTGTTCCCGGCGCTGCAAAGCGAGCGCTTAACCCACTGAGCCATCCCGGCTTCCCCTAGAAATTATTTTTATCTTTATATGCATCTTCCCTTTATTTTTATCTTTATATACATTCTTTCTATGTTGAAAATCAATCCAGTGTTTTAAAATGTAAAAATGTAAAGGAGGTTGCTTATATAATCTCATTTTATAAGCCATTTCAAAAACAGATAGCTCATTAATCACGGACTGTTGCAATGGCTGAGCTGCACAGTTGCAATGGCTCTGATCAAATAATCAGCCAACAGTGTTTATTGAGCACTACAGGACTCTGAGGTGAAGGTTTCACTGAGTAGATTAAAAATTGGCTCCTTTGGAGCTGCAAAACTAATGGAACACATACGAAAAGTATTTCATGTGTTTATTTTAGGAGAGTTCCAACTATAGACAGGAGAAAATCCTAATCTAATTTTCAAGTTTTTGTCTTTGTGCAGCCCATGATATGGGCCATTTGTGAATCAGTCACAGAAGAATTCCTGTTAAACACACCACACTCTTGAGTGGGCGGTATCATGGATTTAAAGGTCATTTTGAATTGTATTTTCTTGAATTAATCATTCTGCCACCAGGGGTCAGTCCTGCATCAAGACCTTCTCCAGGAACTCCTACAAGCCCGGGCAACCTCTCCAGCGGCCTGAAAACACCTGCTCCTGCCACGACAGCGTCTCACAACCCGCTGGCAAACATCCTCTCAAAGGTGGAGATCACCCCAGAGACCATTCTGTCTGCTCTTTCCAAAACCCAGACACAGTCAGCCCCTGCCCTGCAAGGTAATGGATGTGTGCCTGAATGTCTCTTGCTTAGTCCCATTTTCATTTCTGAGGAATCCAAAGCCATGAAATGTATAACACACTTAACTTATTGTTTTTATATTTATCATCTATGAGCTAGCACTTAAAGAATTATAGAATGTCAAAGCTGAGAGACTAAATATTATCTAGTCTAATCCTCTCCTTTTCAGGTGAGGAAGTTAAGGCTCAGTGAGGTGAGGTGACCTACTTAAGGTCACATCTCTACCTATTCAGTGATGAGCCAAGATAAAAGCCAGATTTCTTGACTGGAGTCCAGTCTTTCACCTACACCATGACACCTGTAAGGGCTGCATTTATCCCAGCTCTTAGTACAGGTTAGTATAATGTGAACTGAAGCTAAAGCTAGTAAGAAAGAACAATTTACTATCAATATCTTATGAGATATGATTGTCTCATTTTTCATGTCCTCATGTTTTATGCAGACTTCTATAGGTATTATATTTAACCTCTCTCTATTCAGCTTTGTTCATTATCTCTCTTATTCCTAATACTGTTTGCTTCTAATGTTTTTGTTTTTGTTTTTAAGATTTATTTTTATTGTTTTTTGACAGATAGACAGAAGGGGGAGGGCCCAGAGCAGTCTCCACAGTTGACAGCATCAGTTTTCCATATAGTTTCACTCCACAGATGGGCACAGGGCTGTACAGGGCAGGAACTGGGCCGGAAGCCTCCCACATAGGCCCCAGCAAGAACTGAACTGGGGGCACACCCCAGTTCAGCCTATGGGTCCACATGGGCCGGGGCCGGGATTCGATCCTCGGGCTCCAGGGCTGCAAAGCGAGCACTTAACCCGCTGAGCCATTCCAGCTTCCCCATTGCTAACGTTTTTTGGTGGGTTTTTTTTGGATTTATTTTATTGATTTTTGACAGAGAAACAGAGACAGAGAGAAAGGGGAAGGCCCAGAGCAGTCTCCATAGTTGACATTAGTTTTCCATATAGTTTCACTCCACAGGTGGGCACAGGGCTGCGCAGGGCAGGAACTGGGCCGGGAACCTCCCACATAGGTCCCAGCAAGAACTGAACTGGGGGCACACCCCAGTTCAGCATGTGGGTCCGCATAGGCCGGGGCCGGGATTCGATCCTCGGTCCCCAGGGCTTCAAAGCGAGCACTTAACCCGCTGAGCCATCCCAGCTTTCCCTGCTAACGTTTTTTAATAAAACTTACCTGCTCTCTGTTCTCAGACCCTCCAGATACCAATGCAACCTTCTTTAAGTATCTCAATATAATTATGCAATGAATTGCAAATGCCAGCACAGTATCTCTAATACAGTGATTTACTCTATATAAGTAGTTGGCAACAGTGATCCATTGTCACAGTGGAGTGGAGGTGGGGTTGCTGCTGCATCTAGTGGGTAAAGGCCAGGGTAGCTGTTGAACATCCCACAGTGCACACAACAGCCCCACAGTAAGGAATTACCCAGCCCCACATGTCAACAGTGCTGAGGTTTATGTGATAAGAGAATAGTGCAGGTAGGTATGTATGAATTTTCTTATTTTCTAAACTGCTCTGTGGGTCATTCAGTGAAGCACTATATTATAATGAACTTTGTCTTAAGATATAGGAGAATTTTGTTACATAGAACTAAATACTATTAAATAATAATTCATAGTCCCTATGTATTGACATCAGCAATAAAAAAATGATAATTATCTACAGCATATCTTTTTTATTTTATGTTTCTATTTTGAGCCCATTTTATTTATTTATCTATTTATTTATTTTTGACAGAGATACAGAGACAGAGACAGACACAGAACTGAACTGGGTTCAGTATATGGGTCCGCACGGGCCGGGGCCGGGACTCGATCCTCGGTCCCTGGTGCTGCAAAGTGAGCGCTTAACCCACTGAGCCATCCCGGCTTCCCCAACTACAGCATATCTTATGCTACTAATTTCAGGGATAATTAGTTTGAGAGATTGGCATATTCATGATTTTTCCCTTGTAGTCCTATAGTTACAGTAAAAATCGTACTCACTTATATTGTAGCTTCTTCTCTAGATATAGCACATCTTGAAGAAGAAGCATTTGCTTTCAGCAGATTGTTGCACAGTGTCACGTGGACTTGGTCATCAGGCAGAATTTGAACGGGACTAGGTGTGTGTGCTGGCAGAAGGAGAAGCGAGAACCCTGGATAACAGCCTTTGTGGGACAATGGGGTAGTTGATCACCTTTCATCTCCTTGCCTTTTAAAAGACTGTGTCCGGCAACTTAAATAGAGGTGTTTCTTCAAAAACTGTGAAGGAAATCTTTGAGAACTTTGCTTTGATTATGTCACCCACAGCCCTTACTGACTGATTATCAAAACAGAAGAACAACTTGAGTGGGCAAAGGGCCATAGAGTCTGGCTTATTAAGACTGAATAAAAGTAGTACTTGGTGGCACAAGACCATTTTGCCTGTTCCCAGAATCTAAGTACGGTAGTATCTTTCTTAACAAGATGGTCTTTTGAAGAATTTATCTCACAGTATCTGAAAGATAGGCTGAATTATCTTTTACAAATCATATGACATTGTCATATATCACATTCTAGTACCTGAGGACTTCTGGTTTGGGTAAGAACAGTGACTACTAAGAATTAAATCATACTGTTGTTACTAGAAGGGGAAAATTACATAGCTAGGGAACTTTTTAGAAATGAAACGTGGAAACTGTTTCAGTTATTGGGATATTATTGAATATTGGATAACAATATAAACCATGCACCATTATTCAGAAGTAGATAGCAATTAAAAATGTTATAAGTATAGAGTTTTAAAATTCTTTAGACCTTAAACCTCTTAGCAAATACAGAATTTGGAAGACACATTAATTGAACTATTACATGAAGTATTTTTCACCATATTATTGTGAAGGAGCAGTTTTAGCATAGGACTGCAAGCTATAAATTTGGGTGAAGTGTGGACAGGGGTTCATCTGTGATTAGAAATTGGGTAAATTTTCCAAAATATGGTTGAATTTATAGGACCTTCTTATCTTTTTGTGAAGTGTTTTACAAAAATTTTCTGCAGGCACAGTTTGCTTTGGTGGACTTGAGCCTTTGCGCAAAGAATTCTTTCTCAGTGCTTCTGAGATTGTGTCTATCATTCAAGTAGGGTTGGCTCTTACCAGTGTCAGCCTGGGTAGACCGATAATCCTTGAGTAAGATGAGGAGCGTGTATTTTCTTGTGAAAGGATCAGTGCCCCTGATGATCAAGCTTTGTACGTCTTTGCGGGATATGTTTGTATGTTTATTACTGCTACGTTTCACAACCGAAAATGATAGCTGAGAGCACTGTTTAAAAGTATCACTGTTCAAATAAATTTCTGCACTTTGCATATGCTATCTCTCTCTTGAGAGTAACAAAGTACGTTGACTTACTGGAGACAGTTGTGGTGTTTGGAAAGGGAAGGGCTGAGCAGAACATTATTTGTATTTAAAGAAGCATTTCCACAGATCAAACATTAAGAAATACTGGCTTAGTGTTATTTTAGGAATGATTTTTGCTTCCTTTTCTTTCCTGCTTTGTTTTATTTAAGCTATGAATGATTCTGACACTAAAATCCCCCCCTTTCCTCTTACCTTTTATTAGGCCATGTTGGACTTGTTTCATGATAGTACTAGAAACATTTCAGTGATTCGCTGTCTTTATATTGACAGATAGGTCCAGTGTTTTCTATGACATTTAGCCCTTGCTTGTTTGATCTGGATTCCCTTTGGCGCCATATTTTAATGTCTGTCTCGTTCCCACTGGAATGAATAAGAATATCCTATTAGCCTGAATTGTTTTTATTGTGAAGTAGGGAGTTGTTCTTTTTAACTCATTTAATCCTTGTTTCCACAGGCCTGTCATCTTTACTTCAGAGTGTTACTGGGAACCCGGTTCCAGCCAGTGAAGCTGCGTCCCAGAGCACGTCACCTTCCCCTGCCAACACCACAGTCTCAAGCATAAAAGGAAGAAATGTACCCTCTAACACCCAGCCCTTTATTCCCAAAAGCTTCAGCTATTCTCCGAATTCATCCACATCTGAAGTCTCTTCCACTTCAGCCAGCAAGGCCTCAGTTGGGCAAAGCCCAGGGCCCTCAAGCACCACTTTCAAGCTCCCGTCCAACTCCCTGGGGTTTACCGGTGCCCACAATACCAGCTCCGCTGCCCCAGCCGCTGAGGTTGCCATCTGCCAGTCTTCAGAGCCCCCCAAGCCAAAGCTGGAGTCCGAGTCCACCTCCCCGAGCCTGGAAATGAAAATCCACAATTTCTTAAAGGGTAACCCTGGCTTCAGCGGCTTAAACCTAAACATCCCAATCCTGAGCACTTTGGGGTCTGGCATCCCAGCAGAAAGCCATCCCTCTGACTTCCAGCGTGGCCCTACTAGCACGTCAGTTGACAACATTGATGGAACCCCAGTGCGGGATGAACGGAGTGGGACACCGACACAGGACGAGATGATGGACAAGCCCACATCCAGCAGTGTGGACACCATGTCCCTGCTCTCTAAGATCATTAGCCCTGGTTCTTCAACACCCAGCAGCACAAGGTCACCGCCGCCTGGGAGAGAAGAAAGCTGTCCCCGGGACCACGCTAACTCTCTGTCTACGTATCGACCCTTTGGCCTGGGCAGTGAATCGCCCTATAAGCAGCCTTCGGAGGGAATGGAGAGACCGTCCTCCCTGATGGACTCTTCACAGGAAAAGTTTTATCCAGATACTTCTTTCCAGGAAGATGAGGATTACCGAGATTTTGAGTATTCCGGTCCTCCACCCTCTGCCATGATGAACCTGGAGAAGAAACCAGCCAAGTCCATCCTGAAATCAAGCAAGCTTTCTGACACCACTGAGTACCAGCCAGTCCTGTCCAGTTACAGCCACAGGGCCCAAGAATTTGGGGTCAAGTCCACCTTTCCTCCATCTGTCAGGGCCCTTCTGGACTCTGCTGAGAACTGTGGCCGGCTGTCCTCTTCCCCTGGGCTATTTGGTGCCTTCGGCATCAGAGGGAATGAAGCTGGGCCGAACCGGTCGCCATCCCCGAGTAAGAGTGATTCATTTTTCACCCCCGACTCTAACCACAATAGCCTGTCTCAACCCACCACTGGGCATCTCAATTTGCCACAGAAGCAGTACCCAGATTCTCCTCACCCAGTCCCACATCGTTCCCTTTTCTCTCCGCAGAACACCCTTGCTGCTCCCACGGGCCACCCGCCCACGTCAGGCATGGAGAAAGTCCTGGCCGCCACCATTTCCACCACCTCAACAATTGAGTTTAAGAATATGCTTAAAAACGCCTCGAGAAAGCCCTCAGAAGATAAGCTTTTTGGCCAGGTCCCCAGCAAGGGCACTGCAACAAGTGATGGTGTCGCCCAGTCCAGCCTGACGGCCCCTGAGCAGCAGCAGCAGCAAGAAGAGCACTTCCGCATAGAGACCCGCGTGTCGTCGTCCTGCTTAGACCTGCCTGACAGCACCGAAGAGAAGGGAGCCCCTATAGAAACCCTGGGTTATCATAACGCAGCCAATAGGAGGATGTCCGGGGAGCCGATTCAGACTGTAGAGTCCATCCGCGTTCCCGGGAAGGGAACTAGAGGACACGGGCGTGAGGCTGCAAGGGTGGGGTGGTTTGATCTGAGCACCTCAGGCAGCTCTTTTGACAATGGCCCCTCAAGTGCCTCTGAGTTGGCATCCCTTGGGGGTGGGGGCAGCGGAGGCCTCACTGGCTTTAAAGCGACACCATACAAGGAACGGGCACCCCCATTTCAGGAAAGTGTCGGCAGCTTTCGTTCCAACAGTTTCAACTCGACATTTGAGCATCATCTTCCCCCAGCCCCCTTGGAACATGGGACGCCCTTCCAGAGAGAGCCCGTGGGGCCGGCGTCTGCCCCACCTGCCCCTCCCAAGGATCACGGTGGGATCTTCTCTCGCGAGGCACCCACTCATCTGCCCGCCGTGGATCTTTCGAACCCCTTCACCAAGGAGGCAGCCTTGGCCCACGCCGCCCCGCCCCCCCCTGCCGAGCACGGCGGAGTCGCTTTCCCCGCCCCGCCCCCGCCCCCGGGGGAGCTCGGCAGCAGCGGAGGTGGGGGCGGCGGCCCCTTTTCTACTCCACCCCCTCCGCCCCCCATTGACCACGCTGGGGTGGTGCCCTTCCCGGCCCCGCCGCTGGTAGAGCACGGAGGGGCAGGGGCAGGGGCAGTGTTTCCCAAGGACCATAGTTCCCTCCTTCAAGGGGCCCTGGCTGACCATTTTGGGGTGCTCCCAGGGCCCAGGGACCACGGGGGCCCCACCCAGCGGGACCTCAACGGCCCTGGCCTTAGCCGAGTCCGGGAGAGCCTGGGCCTGCCCTCCCACTCCCTGGAGCCCCTGGGCCCGGTCCACGGAGGAGGCGGTGGGGGCGGCGCTGGCAGCAGCGGCCTCCCCTTGGGCCCCGCACACAGAGACGCCATCAGCCGGAGTGGCATGATTCTGCGGAGTCCCCGGCCGGACTTCCGGCCTAGGGACCCTTTCCTCAGCAGAGACCCGTTCCACAGCTTAAAGAGACCCAGGCCCCCGTTCATTAGGGGCCCTCCGTTCTTTGCACCAAAACGCCCATTCTTCCCTCCCAGGTACTGATGGAAACCAAGGGAAAGGCATTTTGAACAATCTAGAGAGCATTGGAAATAGGAGTTCGGTTTATTGTTGTTTTTATTCGTTTCCCTCTGGGTTTTTTTTTTATTCTTATGACAAAAGGGTCTCCCTTCCAAAGTAAAAGGTCATATATGCTTACATTTCACAATGCCGTCCAGTCCTCCTTCCCACTGCACTTAACTACCTTCCCCAAGTTGTTTGTATTTTAAAGGGGGTTGGGGGGCAGGCGAAGAAAACAAACCAAAGCCACTTCCTTTGGCTGGGGGTTTGAGGGTCGGGGAGGAAAACATCTTACTTTACCCCATCTATTGAAGAATATTATTACATTTGAAATAAAACTTCCGTCAGTACAGATAATGACATGTGCAATGCTGGGGTGTTATTTGGGGCTCGGTTATCTGTAGTCAGACCTCCTCTTTGCAGCTGAGTTAACTACTGTGACAAGCTTGGCTCCCTTCCCTGGGTGCTCCCTGCTGACAGCCAGGAGATGTTGCCTGAGAGGAAATGTGGGAGACCTTGGACCTGTCAAGCTGTTTTGTTTTGTTTTGTTTTGTTTTGAAGGCATGTTGAAGCTGAGTTCTTTGCCTTTCTCCTAATATCTTAATTGAAAACAAACATCAGCTTTTTCTAACGTACAGTCAAGCAGTAACTGAGGAGATACAAACCTCATTCTAGCCTAGTAAACGTTTCCTCTATGTCCTTGGAATGAGAGAGAGAGCTGGGTATAGTAAGGAGTCAGAGAAAAGCCGTTGCCACTGTGTTGGGCGCTGCCCGTCATGGGAACCAGGAATGGGCAGCGCTTTTGAGTCAGCGCCTGCACCAAGTGCTT
Source organism: Craseonycteris thonglongyai (assembly GCA_004027555.1). Lineage (NCBI taxonomy): Eukaryota > Metazoa > Chordata > Mammalia > Chiroptera > Craseonycteridae > Craseonycteris > Craseonycteris thonglongyai. The sequence goes on along the minus strand of PVKE010009832.1, from coordinate 27,025 downwards.
CTTCCTGCTTTTCTCTCTTTTTCTCCCTCCGTTTTCACTTTTCACTTCTGCTTTTTTCTTTTTTCTATTTTTTTGGCCAGAGCGTCTCTACAGTTGACAGTTGTCACAAAGGTGCAACTGCATTGTTATCCCTGCATCTTTTAATGTAAGTAAGTAGACATTTTGACCATGGTGCCTCTCTAAAGTGATATTTGTTGGTGGTCTTCAGCAAAAAGTAAACTCTTAGGAAAGGGAAATACTTGGCTTTTTTCTTTTCGCCTTGCCCTGTCCTGTATTCACCCATATTATTGGTATTACAAAGGAAGAGGTTCAGCAGCATCTTTATTAGACCTTCAGGTGTGTGTGAGTGACAAGTGGATATAACTCTCCCTGTCTTTACAGAGAATCAGGACCACCTGATAAATCCAAATGCACACCCCACTCGACAGACGACAGCAGCATGTCACAAGTCAGAGGCTCAAGCCCTCCTCACCTCTTGTTCCCAACAGGAAGTAAGAATGTTTCTGCCCTTAAGTCATATCACATGACAGATTCTTCTCCCCGAACTGAGAGGCTTCTGCTTTGTATTTCTATAACTAACTAGTACTGGGAAAAAGACAATCACCGCACTTTTGAGTGTTTTATCTTTAGGGACACTGAGAAGCAACTATTATTTACTACTGTTTTTTGTTGTCTGGTGTCTTACCCGAAGGTACACACTGGTACTCTCCAGCTCGATAAGTAAAACAATATGTGCTGAGTTTTTTAGAGAATCCCAGTAAGTTTCCTATTTTTCTCCAAGTTAGTATAGAAGTAACTGTAAGAACTTGGGGGTGGTTGTGGATTCCTGCAGTGACATTAAAAGTGGGGCAGAGTGGGCAGTGTAGTGACCCAGTGTGATTCTTTGTCTCAATAAACTTGCTTTTCAGATAAAGATCAGCTTAAGCCAGATGTGCATCATAGTTTGGGAGTTTTGTGTAATTTATTCCATGTTATTTATTTGGGCTCGTGTGTTCTGTGGTTAGGATGCTGCAAAGACACTCATCTCCCTAATGCATTTCTGGTCCCAAGCTTTTTTTGATCCAACCTCCCAACCCCCACCCACCCCCAATCCTTTATCCTGTGTCTCTCCCCACAAAAATGCATGATACCATGACCTTGTATGTGGGATGGGGTATGTAGTGTAGCAAAGCAAAGAAACAGTCTAGTTAAGTTGAGTCCTCAGACATTCGTTAGGGAAAAGTGTAAGAGTGGGGTGGGCAAGGGGAAGGGGGGTAGTGCTATTTGGCTCAAAACTGAAAATAGAAAAAAAAGTGGTTTTTTTTCTTTTGCAGAAAATTAGGTGGGATGTTTTTTCATTCTAGAATAAAAGAATGTGAATTCTTTCTGCTGCTCTTATTTAAGCTAAAAGTAGTATTTACTTGAAAAGGCTCTCTGACCATTTGGTTTTATCAGAAAATGTGGGGATGTCAGGAAGGGGACTTCCTGAATGTTGAGGCAAAGTAATTGTCCTCAAAAGTGATGGATAATACATGAAAGGAAGACCTTGTACAGTTCAAAAGGTGGATGGACTTTTAAGGGTTGGGGTTTTTTGTTTTTTGGGTTTTTTTTGGGGGGGGGGGCCGTTGTTTTATTCTTTAAGCCACAGAATCCTCAGTGCACTTGTTTCGGGATTGGAAGTGAGGATTTGTATGTGTCTGTCAGCTGTTAACTTTAAGGAAATCTGTCTACAGCAGTAAATGAAGACAATGTATATATGTGATATAGCAAAACAAAACAAGACAATTCTGGTATTCATAACATGAAACAAAGGTGTTTTATTCTTTCTGTGTCTGTGATTTAAAACTCCGTGCCCATGCTCTGACTTTTGTATTTCAACCTGAGTTTAAAAAATAAACAAGATATTTTTTAAAGAAAGCATAACATAGTGTCTTGGGGAAGCACAGGCGAAGTTGTCTCTGAGGTGCTCACCGCAGAATCACAGTCAGAGAATTGAGTCGGGAGCACCTGGGTGCCACTAGCAGGAGCAGAAACAGAAACAGGGCCCTGAAGTATTTTGCCAGCGTTGGCTCATCGGGAACTCGGATGAAAGCCACCCCCACCTGGCTTCCCTCTGCCCTCCCAAGTGGCGAGAGTAAGTAGAATTTGGTTTGATTCCAGGGAGGGTAAAATGAACAGAGTAGGACTTCTGCCTTTTGGGGTCCGGGGAATACAATGTCTGTGATATATATGGTACCACAAACCTACCTAGAAATGTGAACATGCTAAACTTCCTAACTGCAGAATACTCTTGAAGTTAATGGTTCCCGCAGAATTAAGCCTCAGCTGCCATTGTTTTGAAGCTGCTGTAAATTACTGCTTTCTCCCTCCCTCTTTCCTCCCCTCCCCCTCTTTTCGGATGGGCGGGGCAGGGGGGTGCCTGTTATGAAACTTAGACATAATGAGTTGATATTCTCACGTGTTCAGTGTGGAAAAACAAAAGAACATGCTTTAGAGGCAACAATGAAATCCTTTTGAAATGTGTATTAATATCATTTAATAAAATAACTAGTTCTAAAGGTTTGACATTTTTCTTTGAGATTTGGGGCTTTAACCAAGGGCCCCGGCTTCTCTGGTGAGTGCAAATAGGAGACTTCGCCGGGAACTGAAAACTGCTGTTTTGTGGAGCAGGCTTGTGGTTGGAAAACCTAAATTTTCTCCAGCAAAGGCCCTGCATTTCTGTCCAGGGCTGAAGGTGAAACCAGCTCCAGAATGCAGGAAGAAAAAGCCTGGATATAGCTCTGAAGAAATTATTGGATTGGCTTTTGGTCTAAGAGTGTGTGTGTGTTGGGGGGGGTGGGGGGATGGGAATCCTGCACAGTTCTGAGGTGCACACGAAGATACCATAGCCCACCCATCTCGTCCCTTCCTTGTGACCTTGTGACCACTTGCAGTTGCCTCTTCCAACGATTCCTTTTTTTTTTTTCCTTTGAAGTCTGTCTGTCCCAGTATTATGTTTTCGTTTTCCAGTTCAATAAAGTATGGTTTCCTTTGTTGTGTGCTTGACTCTTCCCCCTCACATTGACACTGTCCTCTTTTGACTTCTGTACTCTGTCACTGAAGGCAGTCTGAGCCACTAAGATCTTCATGGCCTTGTGGGTTTTCTGTTTGATCCTTTGTGTAATTTCAGTTTTGGAAGGGGATGGATGATGGGTGGGGAAAGATCAAAGATGCTCAGGGAGTGGATGGCAATGAAGTGGGATAGGCGGTATGGATAACTTTGTATGTCTTCAAAAAGTGCAATTGTGAGTGAAGAAGCATTTTGAAAGCATGCATAGAATCGGGGTGATGGCTACTGGGATCCTTCTGGCCAATTCGGCCCACATCGACCCGTCTTGCTGTATATTGGCCGTCTCCTGCAGAAGCCACACAGCCCTTCTCTCTTGCCCCATCCCTTTTTCATAATGCAGCGAGTGAGGCTTCATAAATGGAATGTTGGCTTGAAGGGGTGAGGAGAGGCATGGCTTCCAGAGCAGGCCTGGGTCACTGGCAGGGTAGAGGCTCTGAATAGCAGCCTTGATTACAGTAAGCTACACACATGTCACCAGACACCAGAAATAGCATTGGCCTGGGAACACACCCCGCAGGTGGGGTGTACTGCTGACCTGGCTGCTTCACAATCCAGCTCACCCTTTCTTCCTTGTACCCTCTGGGAACTGACTTGCCCACCTGATTCTTCCCTCCACCTCCAAGGCAGCAACAGCCTTTAGACTTGTTCAGTGGCCTTTTCTGGACATGGGGGAAATGTATCTTCCCCTTAAGTCGTCTCCCTGCAGCCAGTCTGGTATAGGAGGGATGAGTTACCCCCTCACGTATGTAGACGTGGTAACACACTATGAGTGGGTTTGGGGTATTGGGTGTTTCTCATACTTGTTTATGAGTAACTGTATGGACAAGTCCGGTCAGCTGCTGTTCACAATTGCTGAGTAATAACTCACTGAAGCTGCACAGACAAAGCTACGAGAGAAATAGAAGTGAGATACAGGCTCTCTAAGTAAACATCCTGTTCTCCCCCGCCCAGAAGCAAAGGGAAGCACATATGCTTCAAAGGAAAAGAGCCAGGGCATACTTCTGACTGCTGGGCGGGAACACGAGAAGCCTTTTATGCTTCGTTACTCGTTTGAGGGGAAGGGGATGATGAGGCTGAGATTTACTTAGAAATTGGTATTGCTGTTACCTTATGGTTCCTTTTTTTTACTTCACTGGCCAAGAGTCAAAAGTTGAGAATACAGATGTGGATGGAGGGGCTAGTGAGCAATGCCAACAGAAAACAAATGCAAGCTGCAGCTTCTTTGTCTTTGACTCAAAAGGGGGTTGGCTAAACCAGTCTACCTTGGACCTGTTGGGATTCAGAGCAGATTAAATGTTCCAGCAACTTCCTCTCTTGTCCCTATTGTGTTCCCTTATTTTTTGAGAATTAAGGGCTTTGCCACAGAATTCGTGGGAAAGAGATGAGCACTTGAAACGTCATTGGTTTTTCTTGGGGTATTTCGGTTGGGGTGGGGTAGGAGGAAGAGATGGGCATCCAGTTTCTGGTTACCCTCCCCCATGAATCCTTTGCACCTAACTTGAGACAACCCTTAGGGTCCCGTATCTTCTAGGTAGCCAATCATTGCCAAGGGCAGTAGAGATTAGTAAAGGATTAATTTGAAATCTTGGTGATTGGGTAGTGAGCATAAGTTACATATTGCCTTCTATATATGTATTTAGGACCTTCTTTCACAATATTTTGCTCCTTTGTTGTTTACTTAAGCACTGAAGAAAAAAAAAGTTGGCACTGGCCCCTATGTTTGGGAGACTTCCCTGTTTTGCCTCGGCCTTGACCTGACAAACCAGGAATGTTTAAAAGATGGGGATAAAAGCGGCTGTCTCCTTGTTTCTCTTCTACAGACTCAGGAGATATGGGAACGGAAATCTTAGTCGAGATTTTAGGTGATCCCAAGGCTTTGCTTTCAGAGCCAAGTTCAACTTACCCCATGCTCCTGATAGGAAGTTTCCCTCTCTGTTTATTTGGCAAATTTGGATGGACTTTTTCTCTCTTTGTGGCATCTTAAAGCAATGTTAAAAAATAGTTGGCCTCATCCTAGATCTTTATTACAAGGAAAACATTTTTAATAAACCTAACTTCCTCTCACCACCTACTACTACTGGTCCTTTGGCCATTTGGCTGGTTCTTTGAGCCTCAAGAGCATTTGGTAGCAATAGTATAAACCATTATATATTTTACTTTCATAAATTTCTCTCTTTTACATCTAGTATCTTTTCTACCTCTCATGCAGGGAAATTTTGGTTCTAAGAGCTAAGGTAGATTTGGAGGTATGTGCTGACCTAATGGCAAGTGGAAAATGCACTTTACCTTCAGTAGAGAGCTTTCCTACACATAGTTTAAGATTATAAAAATAATGCCACATCAACCAAAAGCTTTACCTAACAGGATATCTATTCTAAAAGTGGAGTAAAGCTGAGAATTCCCCAAAACTCAAGGGTCTAGGGTGCCCTTTACTAAGGCTTTGCTTTTCCCTAGACTTCTGTGAAATCTGACCTAACGAGCATTAGTGTGGTAGGAAAATAATGGGTCAGATGCCTCTTCTGGCTTTTGATTATATCCATCTCCACCCTCTAGGAAGGGCCTTTGGGGCCCCACAGTCTCAGGTGGTGCCCCTGGACAGAAAAGTGAACTATGCTGCCAAACATGACGCTTTCCAATGATTCTGGTGTCCGAGAGGCAGCGGAATGTGGCCTCCACAGGCTTCGAATTCGGATAGACTGGAGCTTCTCTGAGGGTCATTGTCCATGTTCTACAGGGAGCACTAAGAAGAGCTACTACTAGTTATTGTAGGACTTAAGAGAGAGAAGGCGCAGCACTTGGCTCATAGTAGATACACGGTGATATGCTGGGTGGAAGGTAAAAACAGTTTTAGGGGTAGTTGTTTCCCAGGCACACTGATGGGTTAAGATTCCCCGAGTCTGAGACATGCTAGGCACAAATCAGAAGTTGTGGAAGAACCAGCTGTTGATGAATTGGCCCTAGCTAGCATGCTCTTGCTGGCTCGCTTGCTACAGGGGAAGGAATGGAATCACTTGGCATTCCTTTCTTCCACTGCAACACAAGTTGCTACATCAACGATGATGTAGTAGTTGGTTGATTGGCATCCCCTGAGCACCCAGCTCAGTACATTGCTCACAGCCAGTAGCCAGTAGATGTCCAAGGGATGAGTACAGGGATCTGCCATACAGTGGAGCTTGCTTATTTCACCAGCCCTCTACTGTCTGCCCCAAAAAGGACAAAAGTAGAATAATTAAAGAATGTATGTGTGTCAGCGTATGCATCATTTGGTGTTTCAAGTCAGGACAGTGATGGGTACCTTCTTATTTCAATAAGTATTTACTGAGCACCTACTATTTTGTTGCCTGCAGTGTAACACCCCCCGCCCCCGACCTTTTGGATGCAGAGACATTGGGAAAAGTCCTGCCTGTTGTCCCACTTTCTGAATGCCATTTTAAAATCCTCACTACCTTTTCCCAACTATACATGCAAACATGTAAGTTTCCTCTTCCACAGTCGTGCTTTTTTTTTTTTTTTTTTTTGTATTTCAGTGTCTAACGTATCAGAAGGCGGAGCCGAGATCCAGAACGGTGCCTGTGACTCACAGCAGCTACTGCCTTCCCCAGACAGAACCTGTGGCCTCTGGAAACTTAGATTAATCAGCATTCTCTGACAGCACTTCCTCCACAGTCCTTGATTCTATCATGAACGGGAGACTTGAGAGAACCAGCTCTAACCATCCCCACTCCCAGGTGAGGGGACTACTGGGAATTACACACTCACAGCTGCCCCCAAGCCCATATCCCCTCACACTTTACTACAAATTTTGACCGTGTTCCTATTTTTACTATATAAAATAAATATACCTAGTCCTGTGTCCTCGATACAGCAGGGAGAAGGAAGAGAAGGGATAAAGGAAGTTGAGAGCTGAAATGGGAATGAGAAGCAAAGGTCTTGCATACGAAGCAGAGAGCAAAAATTCTAGGGTACATCTTCTGAAGTGATGGGGGAGTATTTTGGGAGCAAAAGCTTGGTGTGGAAGAATACAAGATTTGACCTTAAATCGTGTACCTTTCCTGATCTTAAATTCCTCATCTGTAAGATTTAGAAGTCTCTTAGTTGCCTCTTAAGTACCATGAGTATGAAAGGACTCCCAAGAAATGCTCTCTACAGATTCTGTTCCAGCCCTTAAAGTTGCTAAATTAATTAATTCTAATAGCTTGTTGCTGTTGTCCATTGCTGTGTACCACGTAGCATATTAGATGATTTACATAAAAGTAACTTCAACAGTTGGAAGTGATACTATTATTCTCATTTATAGATAAGAAAATTGAAGTATAGAAGAAATTAAATAATTTACCCAGAATTATATGAGAGCTGTCCGAAAAGTATCCAGCCATGTCATATGAAAAATAGAGGCCTTTATGGCTGGATTTTTTTCCAGACAGCCTCGTCTGCGGAATGGTGGGCAGATCCAGGATTACATCAGGTTTGCCTGGTTCCAAATCTATGCTTTAATTTCTACCTGCCAGTAAAGACAGTAAAAGAAACATTATGGTTAAAAGGAAATGACTACCCTTTCCGGTCCGTTTTCCTCCCATTCTCATTGTAGAGTTTTCCTACCCCTGTCCTCAAAACCTCAGGACACCTTACTGTTACTTTGGGCTGAAACTGCAGGTCTCTCTTGCCGGTGTAACAGTCTAGGTGTTCCGGTCAGCCGGAACCACCCACGCCGCTGCTCGTGCTGTGTGGGGATAAAGCTCTTCGGAGTTCCTGAAGGTGGTCCCAGGCTAGAGTGGCAGCTGCAGGAACCAATAGGCAAGGGTGTTGTTGAGACAGGAGCCAATGGGGAATCTGGTGAAGGGGCGATCATGTTAGAGGATGTAGGTACCGGTTTGCAGGAACATGGGGCTGTATCAGAGGTGGCGGCGTCTCCGGCTCCCAGGGTTACAAGCCTGCGGGCTACACACGGTGCGTGAGGTTCCCAAAAGTTCCGAGCCAGCCGAAGCCCAAGGTGTAGGCTCTTAACGCAACCTGACACCCCTGCTCCTCCTCCCCTTCCCGAGTCCCCAGACCCGGCCACCCTAGCACTTAGATGCACCTTTTCCTAGGGTGAGCAGCCTGGGGAGCATAGGCTTCCTAACGTAGGGCCCTGTATCACCCAGTCCTCTTAAAGACTAGGGATTAGGGTCACGGCCACTTAAATATCCTCATCTCCCACCATCCGCAGTCACAGAAATAACTGATGGAACCGGTGTTGCCTCATATCTTTCCCTCCAGGCAGCTGTACCGACTCCTCCACACTGGATGGTGGAGCGGCTTGGCCTTTTTGAGGAGCTATGGGCTGCTCAGGTAAAGAGGTTAAAAAGCATAGCACAGAAGGAACACCAGACTATTAAGATATCACTTCCAGGAGACCACAAAGTGGAGGTTGTGGCTTGGAACACGACCCCTTATCAGCTAGCCCAGCAGATCAGGTACCGGTCCAGTTCTCTACCTACCAATATTACCCTTCTCCTGTGCTTCCTCTGGGCCTGAGGAGGGAAAGAAAACTGCTTATTTCTCTTCTATCCCATCAAGACAGTTTTCCCTGAGGATTCGTTGTCTGCGTGCTTTTCAGAGCTTCTACCCTTCTTCTGTTTATTGGAGGGAGTGGGGGTTAGGTTCTTTTGCTCTAGTAGCACATTTCCCTTTTGCAAGTTTGGAGTTGCTAAGCCATTAGCCCCTCTTTTCGCCTGTGGTTTGTAACACTGTCTTTCTTTATCCCCACCCCCTACTGCTGAAGCTCAACACTGGCAGATACCGCAGTGGCTGCTCAAGTGAATGGAGAGCCTTATGATTTGGATCGGCCCTTGGAGACAGATTCTGACCTCAGATTTCTGACATTCGATTCCACTGAGGGGAAAGCAGTAAGTTTCTTTCTTATCCCAAATACAGTGGCTCCTAAACTAATAAATATTTAAGTGGGTGTTTCTAACATTTCTTTCTTTTGCCTCAGTTTCTCCCTCCCAAATGGGAGGGAAACCTACTACAGATTGCTTGTCTTGATTATTCCTGGCTAAGCTGGAAACTTAATGAAGAAAATTTTTACTTAGCCTAGGTCTATTAAACAGACATCATTTGTGCTAGTGAAAAGGAGAGAGAATGAATTGAAAACAGAATTATATGCCATTTTAGCCCCTGTCCCCAACTCTTGAGACACCCATTATAAGTCATCTGTAGCATATATTTCATTTGAATGTGGTTTCCACAGCTGAACTTCACAGCCTGGCCTCCTCTGCACTTTGTTCTCTTCATGTCAGCTTAGGTAATACAGCCCTCATCTATTAGGGTCCAGAAAAATGGAGTTCTCATGTCTTCTATGTGTAAATGATGGGTGACCAGTCACTACACTAGATTCCTGGGGTAGGAGGAGAAAAAAAAAAAGGCCAAAAGACTGAGCACAGACCTTAGGAATCAGTCTTAAGAAAGCAGTTTACTCCGAAGCCCTGAACAGAGATGGTAGTGGGAGCAAAGGAAGACTGGCCAGCCTCCTACAACCGTGCTCCAGGGCCAGGAAGCACCAAGGAGTGGGGCTGGACGGTGCCTCTCTGGTGCTCAGCTTCAGCTGGCCTGCTTGCTTTTCTAGTCGGGGTGTGTGTTTGTTTGTTTGTTTTTTTAACTATGTATGGTCACCACCTCCATTTTGTGATAGTTATTCCTAGAAGAGCCTTCACAGCTTCACCCCTGCTTCTCGGAGAAGGTCAGAGAGCTGGGAGAAGGGTGTGAGCTTAGGGGCTCCTGTCTTGGGAATCCAGGTGTTCTGGCACTCCAGCACCCACGTCCTGGGCGCAGCAGCGGAACAGCTCCTGGGCGCCGTCCTCTGCCGAGGTCCAAGCACAGAGTGCGGCTTCTACCATGACTTCTTTCTGGGGAAGGAACGGTGAGCAGCGCAAGCGAGGAGGAGAAGGAGGTGGGCTCGTTCCTTTTTGTGAGACATCACCCTATTTTACTTTTTCAGGTTTTTTTGGGTGTAATTGGCCCAATTGTAATATTAATGCGTGCAATGTAGTAAGTTGATGTTTGTATACATTCTGAAAGAAGTCCCACAATCAAGTTAATTAACACATCCATCACCTCACTTTATTTTTATGGAACGCTTAAGATCTATTCTTAGCAAATTTTGACTCTACAATACAGAATTATCAGCTGTAGTCACCATGCTATACATTAACTCCTCAGACCTTATTCATCTTATACCTGCTGGTTTGTACCATTTTACTGGGGTGGTTTCTGAGCCTTTTCTGGGGCCTCAGGCATACATTCAATTTGAAGGAGCAAGTTTGAAGGGGGCCTCCACCCCTCAACAGTGACATTGCTCTCACCTTCTCTGTTAGTCCATGTTCTTTCTCTTCTGTCTAATTCTACTTGAAACTTCAGGAATTCTTCACCTTTCACTTCATCCTTCATTACTATCGCTTTAATTTTGTCCATTGAGATTACCTGCCGTCAGCTCTTAATTTCATACATAGAGCATTTGCTCCGGCTGTAAAATTTGTACCTAATTTTCTATGTATATTTTCTCTTAGTTTGTCTGTCTTTGCCAATAATTCTAGATGTTTCTGGAGGGCAGGATTTAACCTCCTAGCCAACAGGTGTGCCGGCCAGGTGATGCTTTTTAGAGGATGCAAGCTAATAATTCTCATCTTTCCAGGACCATCCGGGGCTCAGAGCTGCCTGTTTTGGAGCAGATTTGCCAGGACCTTGCAGCTGCTGCTCAGCCCTTCCGGAGACTAGAAGCTTCCCAGGATCAGCTTCGCCAGCTCTTCAAGGTGGAGTGGAGATGCACAGTTGTAGAGGGAACATCAGAGGCATGAGGGGGAGGGTGGCTCACTCCTAGGACATCTTTGTGAGGATAAAGACTTGTCTTCACTCTTCCCTTCTTCCAGGATAACCCCTTTAAGCTTCGTCTGATTGAGGAGAGAGTGACAGGTCCAACAGCAACTGTGTATGGGTGAGAGTTGTCCAGACAGAGGGAAATGCGTACCATGGGGATGCACCACTGAGGGCCAAAAATGGGATACGGGAGAGACACAGAGGCTAATCTGTTGCTCCAGAAAAAGAAAAGGGAACAGGAGTGGATTGTTATCTCCCACTGCTCTTCTGTAGAGCTGTCCTCCACTTCCTCTTTCTGTCAGCTGGAAGCCATGAGAGGGAGACAAGAAGCTCAAGAATTTGGAAACCACTAACTGGCTGCTTCTCTCTCCCAGGTGTGGCATGTTGGTTGATCTCTGCCGAGGCCCCCACCTTCGGCATACTGGACAGATTGGGGGACTAAAGCTGCTCACGGTCAGTTGTGAGGATGGTCAGGAGTGAGTGGGGGCGTGGGAGGATGGTCCTCTCTCAGCTCCTCTCTACTCTGAGAGCTAAGCAGGGAATCCAGGAAGAGAAAGATGCTTAATCCCTGCTTCCTAGAAACCTTGAGTCTGATGGCAGGTACTAGACACCCTGCCAGGGCTCAGAAGCCAATTCACATTTCATGGTAGGACATCAGTGCTGAAGAGATGGAGGGGGAGGGCGTGCCCAGGCTGGACGGGCCATGTAGGGAAGGCACCTGTGAACAGAGGGGTGTGGACACCATTTGAGAGGAACCAGAAGAACACTCTAGGTCAAGGGTTATGAAAATGCTGTTCCTGGGCAAAGCAAGTGCTTGGATGGGCTGGAGCAGAGAGTGAGGGGAGAGGCAGATACGTAATAGAGAGCGAAGAGCCATGGATGGAAAAGCTAACCATCTGTGCTGCTTCCTGGCTCTGCCACCACTGAGCTGTGGGCCTTGGGTGAATCTCCTTACCCATCTTCTCCATCTATGAAATGAGGCTGTCAATTCCTGTCCTACGAATAGATCCACATCTAGAGACAGAACCAACTAATGCGGGAAAAAGTGTCTTGAGGGAAAAGTAAAAGTGTTCTAAAATGCAGGCTGTTGCCTATTGTTCAAGCAGAGGCATTTGACTTCATGTGGCCAGGAACAGAAGGGCTTTTCTAGCAGCCACATGGGAGATTTTAAGGGATGGACAGACTGACATTTGACTAGAGCTTTCGGTTACTCCACTGAGCAGTCATGGATTGGAAGGGGAAGGAACTAAGTGCAGGGGTGCTGGCAGGGCAGTGGTAAGAGATTGGGGAGAAAAGGGGGGCGGGGTACAGTTAAGCTCGAGCAGGACATATGTAGGAATCAAGAGTCAGGCACCTCCAAGGCTGTAAACATGGTGGGGAGGGGACCATCCTGCTGGTGACGGTTGGAAGAGTCGTGCATGCCCATGGTGCTTCTGCTAAGAGTATCACGTGAGGTTTGAAAGGGGTTGGGTGGCTTCAGACTCCCGATGTCCTCCCACAGAACTCGATGTCCTCCCACAGAACTCGTCATCCGTATGGAGGTCTTCAGGTGCCCAAGAGACACTGCAGAGAGTGTCGGGCATCTCCTTCCCCACAGCAGAGGAGCTGCGGGCCTGGGAAGCGTGGAGGGAGGAAGCAGAGTTGCGGGACCACCGGCGCATTGGGAAGGTACAGGGACTGGGGGATGATGATGAAGGGTGGAGAGAGATGTGAAGGGAACTGGCTGATGTTGGGAGCTGCTTCTGAACCCAACAAACTGAGCAGCTCCGTCCCCAAGCTCCTGCTCCCTCCCCTTTGACGTGACTACTGCCATTGCTGACCCCCAGGAACAGGAGCTCTTCTTCTTCCACGAACTGAGTCCTGGGAGCTGCTTCTTCCTACCTCGAGGGACAAGGGTGTATAATGCGCTGGTGGCCTTTATCAGAGTAAGAGGGACCCATGTCCGGGGGAAGGGAGACCAGGGAAGGGCTGAGGGCCTGGAAGAAGCCAAGGGTTGAACACGGGGTATTGGAAACATAACCATTGTAAAGTGCTGGTGATGCTTAGTACGACACTAGAAATGTGTGGTCTACAGTGGGGCGCATAGAAACTTAACGTGGCCTTGTAGGTGTGGCTGCGACCAGCATGAGGGCCCAGGAGGATCACACAGCTGCCACCCACCCTCCTCTCCCCCCCGTCACTTTGACCTTCCGTGTCTGTACCCTCCTCTCCAGGCCGAGTACACCCGCCGTGGTTTCTCAGAAGTGAAAACGCCCACGCTGTTTTCTACGAAGCTCTGGGAACTGTCGGGGCACTGGCAGCATTATCAGGAAGACATGTTTGCTCTGCAGCCCCCAGGCTCCCAGCAGGACCTCCCTACAAGCCATCCTGCAGACACACTTGCCCTCAAGCCCATGAACTGCCCTGCGCACTGGTGAGCTGGGGCCGGAGGCCTGGGTCCCCCCAGGGCTGGGGCCCAGCAGCGGGTTGCTAGTGTGGAGTAATAGGAAGCCCCTTGGAGGAGTGTCGGGATGTCTGATTTGAGTCTGCCCCGTAGGTAGCAGTGCAAACCTGGGAAGTCATTGCAGCTCTCTAAGCCCCAGCCTCCTCGTTAACATCAAGGGCTTGGAGTTGCTGTCTAAGCCTCCTGTTTCCACTCAGTGCCTGTCACAGACAGGGGCACAGTAACTGTAGTCTCATTGTCATTACTGAGAATCGCCTTGGAGCTAGGTGGGGCCCAGTGGTGATGAGTGGGATTGACAGGACTTGGGGGGCATGCAGAGGCCCTAGTGATGGTGCAGGGAAGGTAGCAGCTGGCGGCAGAGGAGCCGTCCTGGGAAGCTAGCGTTCCCTGTGCCCCTGACCCCTCCCACCCCAACCTCAGCCTGATGTTCGCCCACCGGCCCAGATCCTGGCGGGAGCTGCCCCTGCGACTGGCGGACTTTGGCGCCCTGCACAGGGCGGAGGCCTCGGGCAGCCTGGGGGGCCTGACCCGGCTGCGGTGCTTCCAGCAGGATGACGCCCACATCTTCTGCACCCTGGACCAGGTGGCCCTTCCCCAACCCCACCAGGGCATTCCTCACCACTTGCCAGTCTCCCTGCGAACTGCCAACATTCCCAACTCTTAGATTCACTCTTAAATGCTGTAGTGCCGCTCCGTGCTGTCCCCAGCTCTCCTGTTCCCCGCAAAGTACCATTGCCCCGGGGCTCGAGCTAGCACGCAGCTCACCCACCCACATTTCCTGGCCCCAGCTGGAAGCAGAGATCCAAGGCTGCCTTGATTTCCTGCGCTCTGTCTATGCTGTGCTTGGCTTCTCCTTCCGCCTGGCCCTGTCCACCCGGCCGGCCGGCTTCCTGGGAGAACCTGGACTCTGGGACCAGGCTGAGCAGGTGAGCAGGTGCGGCTGGGGGCAGCGGCCTCCGTTGAGGTGTGTGCTAGAGGGTCACTTACTGGGACGGGGATTTGTTGCTCATAAAGTCCTCTAATCACGTTCCCTCTCAAGGTCCTTCAGCAGGCCCTGGAAGAATTTGGAGAACCCTGGGACCTCAACCCTGGAGATGGGGCCTTCTATGGGCCTAAGGTAAGCTGGGGACTCTGGATAGAGGTTTGTTTATTCATTTCTTTGTTTTGCTTTGTGAAATATTTAATAGGCACAAAGGGATATATTTTAACTTGTGTAGGATATAAGGAAGAGTGGTAACGGTCCTGCCCCTGTGGGGCTCCTGGTCTCAGGGGGCTGTGGGCGGTAAATTGCATGCTCCTGTGCGGTGGGATCAGTGCTGCATTAGGTGCTCAGGGAGCGTGTTCCTCAGGGGGGTCAGGAAAGGCCCCTGCAGGACTCCCTTCCCAATCTGCAAGGTGATTGTCAGCCAACTAAAGAGGTGTTTCGGAGGGGAACAGTGGAGGCGAGGCTGGGGGAAGGGTGAAAACCCCATGGCAAGTTGGAAGACGTGAAAGAGGTCAGGGGAAAAGAACTGAAAAGTGTCTGCTGGATTTAGTAAAAAGGCTGTTGGGTGTTGAAGTAGAGGCGGGGGGTGAGCGAGTCAAGTGAACGAATGAACATAAACTCTTTCAAGACCAAAAGCAAAGGAGGGTAGTTGCAGGCCTGGGTAGCCAGAAGAGATGTTTGTAAAGGGAGAGACTTGAGGATGTTTACATGCTGGGATGAGAGCATGCCTGTCTGGGTCAGGGAGAAGCTGAAGTCGTGGAAGGTGTCCGTAGAGAAGCTCCTGGGGAGGCTTGAAGGGTAGGGTTGCAGACTCCACAGAAGGGACCACCTTTGCCATTACTTGGGGGGCAGAAGGAAAGGCTGGGGTAGATGTAAGGAAGTCTATAGGTATGGGGATAGAAGTGGAGACATTTTCCCATCCGGGATATTAATTACCTGAGTTCTCCATGAGGTAGCAGGAAGGATCACTGGGCGAGATGGGAATGAGGGAGAGGAGAGTTGTCAGTGAGGAGGGTGAGGGTATGGACAGGAGAGAGCCTGCAAGTCCTTGAGGAGAACAGGACACAGATGATTGGGGCAGCCAGAGGTTGGTAGCAGCATCAGGGGCCCAGCTGAGGTTCCACACACTGACTTGCGTGGGGCACCAATCCGTTTTCGCATCTGTGTGGTGTGCGGCATGTGGGGCAGCACTGAGCAGTCCTGTTGCAGGGCACAGGGGTGGGAGGTGAGGGTTTTGCCACGTGGACGTGACAGAAGGACGTGGCTCGAGGAACCAGGGAGAATGGTTACAACTGCATGGGGAGGAATCACGGTGGGCAGTGCCTGTGCATGGGAAGAAAAGAGGCGTTGAGGAGCCTAGACATTGAAGGGCCACGCACAGGCAGAACTGTCGGTGCTAGAGCACCAGGAGATGGTAACCAGAGCAGGGTGTCTGACAGAGCTACAGCTGTCTGGACGCTGAGGGGGTGGCAGTGCAGCCACCGTGTGGCTGTGGGCAGAGGTCTGAGACACGGCTTGAGGGAACTGAGAGGCCAAGAAGCGGGTGGGTCATTCATATCACTGTGGATGTCCTGTCCATCGTGAAGTGCAAAGAGCCACTGAGAGTCACTGCTGGAGTCCCCAGTGAGTGAAGGAGCGTGTGCTACAGCTGCGTGACGTATCTCAGAACAGCCTGGGATGTGGTGGGTAGAGGGGGAGTCACGGACAGTGGAGGATACAGGTTCTGGTTTCGCTTACGCTCTCGCATTTGTCTTCCTCAGATTGATGTGCGCCTGCACGATGCTCTAGGCCGGTCACATCAGTGCGGGACAATCCAGCTCGACTTCCAGCTGCCCCAGAGATTTGACCTCCAGTACAAGGGGTACATACAGCCCCTTGCCTGTCCCCTCCCGGTGGCTGCCCGTGGGAGAGGGGGAGAGCAGCTTCCCTTCCACCTTGAACCCTAAACACAACCACATCCTTCCCAGTGGAGCCTGGAAATTTCTGAAAACTGGAAGGTGATCGTGGTTACCCACTTTGCCCCTTCCTCCATCTACTCACCCCCATTTCCCCTCGAAGGCAGGCGGGGGCCCTGGAGCGTCCAGTCCTCGTTCACCGAGCAGTTCTCGGCTCTGTGGAAAGGATGCTGGCAGTGCTTGCGGAGAGCTGTGGGGGCAAATGGTGAGACCTCTGACTCCACATGTCTGTTTGGCCCTCAGACCAGGTAGCACATGCTGCAGACCCTGGTCCCCTCGGACTCCAGCTTCTGTTTCCTTCTCGAGTCTGTTCCCTGCAGCCACACTGGTCAGAGCCAGAACAAATGACTTGTCCTCCTCTGTTCTCTCCCAATAGGCCACTGTGGCTGTCCCCATTCCAAGTGGTGGTCATCCCTGTGGGGACCGAGCAAGAGGCATATGCCAGGGAGGTGAGGAGTTGGGGGTAAGAACGGGGCTGAAGCAAGACTAATAGGGACCCAAGCAGCGCCGAGGGTAGGAAGAGGCCGCACAGGGAGGGGCAGGGCTCAGCACTCGGAGCCTTGAGACTGGGCTGCATGGTTATGGCCTGGATGCCAGAAATTCGCATCTGAGAAGTGAGGTCCTGCCTTGTGGAGATGTATGAAAATGGAACAAATCAACGCACAGGAAGTGCTGACAACAGCGCGGGCACAGAAGGGGGCTTGGGTAAATGCTAGCTTTCTTCTTCCTTCTCGAGAGAAGTAAGGATGTGGATGGTCTCGTGGTTGAGCAGCGGCTTGGCTTGCATAGAGCCATGGCCAGAAGCAGGCCCAGCCCCTCAGACAGGAGCCCAGGGCTCGGGGGAGCCTCCCGCAGACAAGTGGGGAGGGGCTGTGAGAACTGGGGAGCCTTGAGGCAGGAAGGAAGATGGGGGATTGGGGAAGATTGGGATCAGCCTGCCGTTAAGTCCCTGTCACCAAACCCCTGTCCCAGGTGCAGCAGAGCCTGCGAGCGGCAGGACTGGTCGGCGACCTGGATGCCGACTCCACACTGACCCTCAGCCGCAGAGTCCGCCGGGCTCAGCTCGCCAACTACAATTTTCAGTTTGGTGAGTGCCCGGGTCAGGTACCTGCCTTCCACGCTGTTCTTTCCTGTCTGTCCAGTTCAGTCATCTGCGTGTCTGTGTTGACTGGGGCTCAGCTCCTGAGCTAGGGCCCTAGGTCCCTTCTGACCCTTCCCATTGCACTTGGCATCTGTTAGATGAATTAACGAGGGAGGCTCAGCAAGAGAGAGGGACAGGAAGGGTTAATGAGGCGTCAGTTAGTTCACTTGTTTATTCTAGACCTTCAGAGTCAGCCCTCAGGGATGAGGAGAAAGGCCTGTGGAGAGAAGTACCGGTGCCTTTTTTCATTCTCCAAGGCTCAGAGCTCTGTCTTGGAAGCAAGGAACAGAAACTGAGCAGGATTACCAGACTCTCTAGTTTTACACGCCCACTCATGCCACCAGCACTTAGAACAGGTGCCTCACCATCCCGTGGACTTGCACATGTGTCTTCCACCCCTGCCACCTCCCATTTCTCAGATGTCCACACACACACACACAGGTTCTCTCTGGGTCTGCTACTGAATCTGTCTCTTTGGCTGACCCCTGGGCTCCTGACCGGAAGTGATAAGGCATACAGGAGAATGCCTGGAACATTCCTTATCTCCTCAGGATGAGCAGGGAACTGAAGAGCAAGCGACAGCTAAATATACCCTTCCATGGGCTCCACTCTCACCCTCCCTACAGAGTTAGGTCTCTTCTTTTTCTGCGTAGCAGGGAGGCCATATGGCTGCATTTGCACCGAGATTTCCAAACCTCCCGTCTCCCTGCAGTGGTTGGCCCAAAAGAGCAGAGCAAAAGAACCGTGAACATCAGGACTCGAGACAGCCGTCGCGTTGGAGAACGGGACTTGACTGAGGCTGTGAGGCGGCTGCTGGAGCTGCAGGACACCAGGGTCCCAAACGCCGAAGAAATCTTCTGAGGTTTTGAGGACCCCTAGCACAGGGTCTGGACTCCCCAGGCCCCTCCAGGGAAGCTGGAGCCATTTGGATGTGAGGAGGAGAGTGAAGCTACAAATAATAAACTTGAAGCTCCTGGGGATGTGTCTTTATCTCTGACTCCTGGTGAGGGATGAAAGGGAGCTTGATTCTGTCTCCTCTCGCCCCAGGTCTCTGGGGAAACCGAAAGGGGGCATCCCAGCCCTCTCACTGGTAGGGGAGCCTCTGGGGTCACTGTCCTGTTCCCCCAACCCCGGTCTAGCAGCTTATCAGATCCCTTCACATGCAAACGGAGAAGTTGAGGCACAAAATAAGCCCTCAGACGCCTCTTGCTCCGTGATTCTCAGAATCAGTTTCTCTTGGGCTCCTAAGAATGTTCTCTCGTCGTCCCATTCTTCCTAGTCCTGTCAGGAGGCTCCAGGCTGAGTTTGGGGTTTGGGAGGAGTGGCCACCACAGCAGCAGGGGACTGAGTCACGCAGGAAGCTGAGGAGGGCGGGAGCTATTCCCAGACAGCCGTATAAAGAGGAGGAGCCGGCCAGCGGCCGTCACAGCAACCGGAGAAGCAGGCTCCTGGCAGCCCAGCCCTTGTAATCCAGACCTGCCCGCGTGCACCCACCTCCTGGGTGGCCACTGACCCGTCCTTGCCCCAGGATGGGGACCGGATCCAGAGCAGCCCTGGTCTTGGCCTGTGTGGTTGCTGCCTCTGTTGCCTCCGAGGAAGGTGAGTTGGGACCCGAGGCAGCACTTGGGAAGGGGGCCTGGCCCACATGGGCCTGGGCCCGAGGCCAGCCATCCTGAATGGCTCCTCACCAGCATGGGGACTCACCAAGTGGCCTCCTTTTCCTGAGCAGGCCCAAGGTGGGCCCCGGCACTGGAGTCTGGAGCCAGGGGTGCAGGGGGCGAGTGCCCAAGATTGTTGCTAAAGATGGTTCTTAGAGATTGCTGCCAAGAAATACAAAGTTGGGAGTCAAAGGGCAGCTCCTGGGCGGGAGGTGTGGATTCACAGAGGCGAGCCTCTGGCTGAGGGCGATCTCTAGGGGACCTGTTAGCGGTTGGAGGAGAGGACCCCAGGCTGCTCCAAACAGGTGCACTGACTTAGAAGGCCTTGACTGCCCCCCTGCCTGGTTAGGAGGAGCGGAGAGGGTGTCCATCCACACGGGCCACACAGCAACCCCTCTGTCTAGCACATACACATTACGTACTGGGATGCTGAACACGAACATCACTGAGGGCAACTGTTGAGAGCATCATAGATCTAGTCTGTGTGTCTAAGGCCCGGTCCCATCATCCCTCCAGAGTCCCAGTCTTTTGTGGCTGAGGGTCAGCTACCAGCAACTCCTTTCCCTGTGACTGGGGTGATCGGCCTCAGTCCTGAGTCACACCTGTGCCCCAGTCCTACACGGAGCCCCACACTAAGGAGGGTCTGGCACTAGCTGAAGGGGAAGTGTGTCAACTTCTGGGTGGGCTCCTTATCAGAGGGCCCAAAGACGTTCGCAGGGGCTGGAGTGGGGGCCAGGGGTGAGAAAGGAGAGGTGAGGTGCCAACCAGTTAGTTCAAGGTTCAGACTTCTTCATCAGAAAACTACGGAAGCAGCACCGCAGACAGGCTGTGGGGAGGAGAGCCAGAAGCCCCGGAGCAGAGACTGACAGACAAGCCTTCCTCCCCAGCCCTGATGTCACATTAGGCCCAGACTTGGGAGGCCCAAGGCTTTGAGCAGGTAGAGGTGAGGCTGTCAGAATGACAGGCTTCCTCAGAACCCAGTGATTCACAGCTGGGTGTCTTTGGGGGTCGGATTAGGGGACATGGGGCCGGAGTAATACAGAGGGGGCTTCTGGAGACTCAGTCATCTTTCCTACACTCCTGACCTCTACTGCTTCCCCATCCCAATCTCCGGGCCAGGATGGGCCCCTCAAAACCACCCCTTCCTCACTTCAGGCTCCAAGGCTTCAGGGCAGCAGGAGCTGGAACCAGTGTACCTTCTAGAAGGTAAGAGTCTGGGGGGTGGCATGGGACTGGGGGTAGAGGAGGAACTGTAGGCTCTGACCAGCTCCCCTCTTGCCTCTAGTTGGCTATGCAGCACCCCCATCCCCACCCCTGACCCAAGTCCTCTCCAGGGATCACCCTGACACCTCCCAGCAGGGCCCTCAGGCTGAGGGCCAGAGCGAAGGTAAGTCCACGCTGCGCCCGCCTCGGGCGCCCCTCCAGGGTCCCAGTCTGAGTCACTTCCCCTGGGGGACCAGGAGGGTAAAGGAACCCCTGCCTCTCTCGGGGCCTGGCCTGGAGGCGAGGCAGATGCTCACACACCCCTCCTTCTGTAGTGCAGCCTCCTCCCTTGCAGGAAGACTTCTTTGTCCTTGAGGAGGAGCTGCTGCCTCCCCCACTCGTGAAGAAAGGTGAGTGCTCGCCCAGGCACCCACCTCCAGCCCGCGGGGAGCTCCCTGACTTCCGTCTGATCCTCGCTCCCATGTGTCCCTGCAGGGTCCCCCTCAGCCTCAGGAAGCCATGCAGTGGTTCTCCAGGTCCCTCAGGAAGCCACTCCCCTCCAAGAAGAGGCCCCCATTGAACAGAAGGAAGGTAAGGGACTCCAGCCCCCAGCCTGTGGCTGTGCGGGTTCTGCCGCCTCCTGGCTGCACGCATAACCGCGGGTGAGGTGCCACTCCACGCCTTAGCTGCTTCATCTGTAAAACCGGGGGGAAATAAAACCCACTTTGTGAAGTTATGAGAGGAACGGACATAAACATCACATTTACTGTCACTGGCTTCTCTGCTGAGTTCTTTTCTGTGGATGGGAACTGGCCAGGCGTCCCTCCTGAGAGGCCCATCCCAACATGATTTTTGCTTCCGCATCTCCTTCCACCCCAGTAGATGCATCCTTCCCGCCTCAGGAGGAGAAGAGCTTCCCGCCTCAGCAGGAAAAGGGTGAGTCCCCAGCTTTAGTGCTCAGGGTGAGGGGCGGGGGGCAGGGAGCCTGAGTCTTGGACAGTGGGAGCAGCCCCGATTTGGGGGAGCTGTAAGGGCGACACCTTTCATGCCCCAGTTCTCTTTTCCTTTCAGACACTCAATCTGAAGGTAAGAGCCACAAATGCATTTCTCTTCTTTTCCCGTGTCCTCCCAACCCTTTCTCCCCAACCCCACGTTCTTTGAGGCCTCCCTACTCATCCAGCCTTTCTCCATGTGCTCCCCTGCCCACTCCACTGTCCCCATTCTAGTAAAGCCAGCTCCCTTCACACACCAGCCTTCGAATCCAGCCCAGCATTGCCAACCGGGCCGACCCCGAGGGGGCTGGGGCAACCGGCTGGAGGGCTTCCCCCCCGGGCGGCCTTGTCCGGACAACGTGGAGCAGATCTGCCATCCTGCTCGTCAGCACGTGGTGTATGGCCCTTGGAACCTGCCGCAGTCTGGCTACTCCCACCTCAGTCGCCAGGGTGAGAGCCTCAATTTGCTGGAGACGGGTTACTCCCGCTGCTGCCGCTGTAACAACTACGCAAAGCGTGTGGAGTGCGCACAGCTCGTGGTAAGGGCTGGGCTCTTGCCCCTGGGCTGTCCTTGAAACCCCAGGCAGCATGTGTGTGGTGTTTGGAAGACCGGAGGCTATTGCGGAACCTCGGGCCCCTTTCTTCGGCCCTAGCTCAGGCCTCTCCAGTGCGCCCAGGAGCAGAGAGAGCCTGTCTGTCTGCCCTGCCTGCCCAGGTCCTCCCCTGGAGCCCGGGGGGAAGGCAGGGTTGCGGACAGTGGGCTGCCGCGCTGACCCACCCCTCTTGCTCTAGTGGAAGGACGCACTGACCTGGTTCTGTGAGGCCGAGTTCTCGGTTAAGACCCGAGCCCACTGGTGCTGCAAGGAGCAGGGGGAGGCTCAATTCTCCTGCTTCCAGAAGGAAGCTCCCCGCCCACACTACAGGCTCCCGGCCTGCCCCAGCCACCAGCCTGTTATTTCCTCGGGCCCCGAGCTGCCCTTTCCCCCGGGGGTGCCCACAGTGGACAATATCAAGAACATCTGCCACCTAAGACGCTTCCGCTCTGTGCCACGCAACCTGCCGGCTAGCGACCCCATCCGAAGGCAGCTGCAGGTTCTGACCCGGCTGGAGGGGGAGTTCCAGCGTTGCTGCCACCAGGGGGACAACCTCACCTGCGCTTGGAAGGCTGTAAGTGGGCACACCAGCCCCCTGCGGAGAGCCTGTCTGCCTGCCCACCCGCCTCTGACCTCTGATCCCGCCGGTGCATTCCTCCACGTACCTCCCCACTGTGAGCACGTCTACCCATCCGTCTGCTTGTGAATGTCCGTCCATCCGCAGTGTTGTCATCTGAGTCTGTTCGCCTTGAGCCTTCATCCCGCACTCCCGGCTGCGTCCACCTGTGACCCCACACGCATGTGCCTGTCTGCCATCCACCCGTCCAGCTCTGGCCTCACCTGACCCTCTCCGTCTGCCGTTCCAGCTCGTCTCCCGTGGCCAGCTCCGAACCTCACCTCTGCTTCCACCTTCCCAACCCCACACACCCGCAGTTACCTCCTTGCCCTTCCCTTTCAGCACCTGGGGCTGGGAGGCCCTCACCTCTGTAGCACCGGGCGACAAGGGAAGCAGAGGGTGAGGGAGAAGGGCCCGAGTGTCCAGGCTTCTGACGTCCCTCTTTGGCCCACAGTGGGAGGATACCCTTGATGGGTACTGTGAGCAGGAGCTGGCTATCAAGACCCACCCCAACTTGTGTTGCCGCTACCCTCCCAGCCCGGCCCGCGATGAGTGCTTCGCCCATAACGCTCCGTTCCCCAACTATGACCGGGACATCTTGACCCTTGACCTCGCCCGAGTCACCCCCAACCTCATGGGCCATCTCTGTGGAAACCAGATAGTTCTCACCAAGCAGTGAGTCTTGCCCCATTCTTCCCCAACTCTCTTCCTTTCCCCCAAACCCGCCCTCGGGCACACTCTTGGGAAAAGCAAAATTGTGGTCTCCAAGCACCATTTTCAGAGCTTGGGCCTTCCCGAAGGCGCTGACCCCTGCCCCCTATCCCGCCGACATAGTAAACAGATTCCTGGGCTGATCCGGAACATGACTGCCCGCTGCTGCAGCCTGCCATTCCCGGAGCAGACCTGCTGTGCCCAGGAGGAGGTGAGTGTGGGTGCAGGGGCCCCAGTCTCCAAAGGAATGTGGGGGAGGGGAGGCACATGGCTGGCGCAGCAGGCTGGCGTGGCAGCCTAGCCCCCCTTTTAGTGCCTGAAACCAGCCCACAGGCATGAGAAGTAGGGAGACCTTTCTTCTTGGATCCAGAAGTCCTCATTCCTGACCTGACCTGCTTCCCACCTCTAAATTCCTATTGTGCCTTCTCTGGGCCTCATGCTTCAGGCGCTTCCAGACATGCACATCTGTCCATCACAAGAAGTCTAGCTGTGCTAAGCAGCCCTGCTCACTCTCTTCTCTCCCTGGACCCCTTCCTGAGCCTCAGGAAGGGGTCCAGGGAGAGAGCAGTAGAAGCTGAGGGAAAGCGGACTTTGGGCCCCCAAGTATCTATGCCTGACCTCTGAGAACCCCCTCCCCCACCACCTCCGCTGTACTCTTCTCATTCATCAGAAATCGGCCTTCATCCGTGGCCTGTGTAGTCCCCAAAGTAACTACTGGCGAGACTCTGCCTTCTGCTGTAAACTGAGTTCTGGGGATCAACAGATCAACTGCTTCAACGTCCATTATCTGAGGAACGTGGCTCTAGTGAGCGGAGACATTAAGGATTCCAAGGGCCCAGGGAAACAGGACCCAACTCAGGGAACAAATATCAGCCCCACCCTTGAGCCCAAGGAAGAATGAGTCACCCCGAGCCTTGGAGGATCGGATTGGGGGGACCCCACCCCACCCCACCCTACCCTCTTCGAATATTCATCACAGTAAACACCTCTGGGATTTGGTGAACTCATTGCCTGGAACATCTCACATAAACACACCCTAAACCTGGGATTTCCTTCAGTGACTGGCCCCTGAGGCCCACTGCCGTTCCCACTGACTGAGCAGAAATCATACCACAGGCTATGAGAGAACCATAAATGGCTTTTGTTCGCTATGTGTCTGGTTGAATTTATTCACATATTTAAAAAGGAACATCACCTTATTAGCTAGCTGTCAGTTTTCAGTAGTAAAAAAAATAAAGATATGTTTCATGTCTTTGGGGAGCCCCCTAATGCCACAGCCCTGACTGACATTTTTATCTATTTTATTTATTTATTTATTTATTTTTGACAGAGAGAGAGAGATACAGAGACAGAGACAGAGAGAGAACTGGACTGGGCAAGCTCCCAGTTCAGCACATGGGTCCGCACGGGCCAGGGCCGGGATTCGATCCCTAGTCCCCGGCGCTGCAAAGTGAGCGCTTAACCCACTGAGCCATCCCGGCTTCCCGACATTTTAAAATCTTCACTTTGAATCCTTGGAGTCCACCTGTTCATTCATTCGGTATCGATCTACAGAACAATCCATGTCCACTACGCTAGACCGGGATACAGTCCCTTCCGTCAGGTTGCTCACATTCCAAGGCACCAGCAGGTGTACGCGGCTTCGAGCGCCTGCATGCTCAGGGCCCAGGGGTGGGAGTAGGGCCGGGGGCATAGGGTGCGCTGAAGGGCCTCAGGATGAGGTCCAAGCTCCTCCAGGAGAGGAGCAGAGGGTGCAAGCAGCAGGGAGGGCCCAGGGTGAGGAGGCGGCGCCTGCAGACGCGCAAAGGCTTCAGGGCCTGAATTCTTTCGTGGTATTCCTCCTCCAAGTGGCTGGAAAGATAAGCAGGAGCTCACCAGCAATGCCTCATCCGCAGGTTTTTAAGTGGATCTTGGTGCCTCTGGACACGAGGGCACCGGCGTTTTCAGGCAGAGGATGTGTTCAGGTTCCTGTCGGCGGCAGGAACCTGGGAGGCCCGTTCAGGGAGTGTCCTGCTAACGCTGAGGGGCGGGGGCTGTAGCCGCCAGACCTGAGCTGGGCCACAGGGTCGGGGGGCCCCAGGGAAGCGGAGCTGAACGAATCGGAATTAAGACGGGTCCGTGGGGACGAGTCATCGGGGTCGCTGCTGCCGGGGCCCCACTCGGGAAAGCGGGACTTCTCCGGCCCAGGTCACGGCGACACAGGTTGAACAAGGCCCACCGTCTTGCTGCAGCCAGGGACAAGCTGAGCCCTAGCAGCTCTCAAGCCGACACCGCCGCTCCGCCTCCCCTCCTCCACGGCCTCTCATTTATTTACTCGTTTACATTTTGTACGAGGAGCTGTTTCTAACCAAGCAGCCTCTCGGCGGCTCCTCCAATCCGCCAGCACGGGAGCCAATCAACGGGCGAGAGTCGCTCTGGGCCCCGCCCCTACTCCGGGAACCCCGCCCTCGAGCTTGGGCGATCTCGGCCTCGCGCGCATCACGTGCTCAAAGAGCGTCATTGCGCCTGCGCAGATGTCTGGCTTCCTCCCATTGGTGCTAGGACCCTGGGGAAGGCGGGGCCAACTCTTCCCTCCACCCATCCGCTTGTCCGTCTTCGGTGCCGGGGTCAAAATGAGCTTACCGGAGCGGCGGAGCCCCAGTCCTTGGAGGGACGCTCGGGCAGGTCCGTGGAAGGAGACGTCTCAGAGGGGCTGAAACTTCTCGGAGGTGCTTTAGGCGGCATCTGCAAAGCGTAGCTTTAAGTGCTGGAGGGGGGAGTGTAAGACGGGTAGGACTACTGTCCCACCCGTCGGGAGTTTACCGGTTACCGGGGAGGAGATGAAGGGAGCTGAGAAAGCAGTAGTGAGTATGTAGATAGAAGCATCATGAGCTGAGTTGAAGTCATTCTCTCCAGGGCTCTGCGAACTATTAAGTGGAAGAGGTGGCTTTGGATAGAGCCCGGAAGCATGAATAGGATTACTGTTAGAAGAAAAAGTGCAAGTTTTAAAGTTTACTGCAGTTAGTTGTATATATAAACTATTAAAATATAATATACTAAGTTAGGGGCAGTGGATAAAGGAGTCAGAGCCCCAGACTACCTGGAAGGGCCTGGGAAAGCTTCCTGGAGGAATTAAAGCTTGAGTCAGATTTTGCTGGAACTTGGAAGGGGAGGTTTACGATGCCCTGGTTGTATGCAAAGTTCAGCTAAAGTAAAATAGTGTCTTGTGTTAGGCCGAGTGCTAAGTATGTTGGCTGTAAAGAAGACTGAAACACCGTCCTTAAGGATTTTTAGCTCCATGGAGACTTGAATATCGAATGATACACAGGTTTTCAAGATTACATCCGTGGAAGACCAAGCCTGGCTTTCAGGGAGGTCTCCATGGAAGAGGCCTGAAAGCAGAGTGTGTCGTTGGTATATTTGAAGAGCCACTAAGTAGTAAAAATGATGTAGGGGAGCAGCTAGGCACCAGTTACAAATGCAGGATTAGTTACGCTTTCTGAAAGATCTTGAGGGGAAGCCGGGATGGCTCAGTGGGTTAAGCGCTCACTTTGCAGCCCCGTCGAATCCCGGCCCTGGCCCACACGGACCCATATGCTGAACTGGGGAGCTCCCCCAGTTCAGTTCTCTCTCTGTCTCTGTATCTCTCTTTCTCTGTCAAAAACAATAAAATAAATAAATCTTTGAAAGATCTTGAAAAACTCTAGAAGCCATGCCAACCTGGAAATAAGCACCTATGAAGGACTGAAAAAAGCAGTGTGAATAGATATTTTTAGAAAAGATAAATTTAAGCTTTGCGCAGTGGCAGTA
>PVKE010009831.1:25773-43963 GCA_004027555.1 Craseonycteris thonglongyai | reverse complement strand
CGCTTTGAGGCCACGAGGACCGAGGATCGAATCCCGGCTCCGGCCCAGGCAGGACCCACGTGCTGAACTGGGGAGTTCCCACAGTTCGGTTCTCTAACTGTCTCTGTCTCTGTCTCTCTCTCTATCTGTCAAAAAGTAAAATAGAAATAAATATGCACTGAAGACAAAAAGATAATTTCTCTCTATAAATGTGAAAAGAAAAAAAAAAAATATCTGCATACTCATGTTTATTGCAGCATCACTCACAATGATGAAGATATAAGAATAACATAAGGGTTCACCAACAGATAAATAGACAAATGGAAAAAATAAGTATTCATATATATTTAGTCATGTGAAAGAAGGGTATTCCTCCGATTGCAACAGCATGGATTAATCTTGAGGGCATTATGTTAAGTGAGATAAGTCAGATGTTGAAAGACAAATACTGTAGGATATCACACGTGGAATCTAAAAAAAATAAACTTGTAAAAACAAATAGAATAATGGAGCTGGATGAATAGAATTGGGGAGATGTAATTTATGGGTACAAACTTGCTACTAGTAGATATATCCTGGAGATCGAATGTACATTGTAGTGATTATAGGCAAGACTATTATATTATAAGCTTCAGAGTTGCTAAGACACTAGATCTTAAATGGTTTCAACACAAAAGAGAAATGTTAATCATGTGATGTATTAAAGGGGTTAATTAGTGCTACTATCCTGCAATATATAAATGTATCAAACCAACGTGCTGTATCCCTGAACTTTACACAAGGTTTTAAGTTAATTATAGTTCAACAAGTGGAAAATAGCCTAGATAATAACAATATAATATATTGCAAGCAGGTTGTGTTTTTTTGAGTTTTTTTATTGAAAGGTTCATAGAGCACCCTACCCATTGGATAGCTATTTATTAAATAAAGTTACATACCACTAAAGACATCATACCAGTTATAGAAGTACATATTTAGTATTTAACATTGTAATAACTTTTAGTGAAAATATTTTAGAATATTATTCACAAAATCAAAAACTTTATCTTTCTGTTAAATTATAACTATAGACTGATCCATGAAACAAATAAAAATATAAAAACCTGTAAACTGATGTTCTAGATACCTAGCTCTAGCAACCTAATTTTCTTATTCAAATAAACATTTTCCTTTATAATTCTAAACACATATATGGCTTCTAAGAAAAATACACTCACTTTAACAGATTTAAAACATTATTTTGTAACTGTAATAACACATTCCATTGAACAATTCTGAAGCAAATGCAAAGCTTTGCTTGTTAAACATATTTGACTTTGGTTCATGCCCCATAACATATCCAAAAGATTAAATCGGCAATAAAACAAGTCAAAGGCTTCCCAAGGATATTAAGAAAGCTGTATACTCAGCTTTTGATTGTTATATTCCTAAAAATTCTCATTTGGATCTAAATCTGAACTCTAATATAATGTTGTGGTTATTGTTGCTACTGCTGTTTTCTTTTTCTTTTTTTTTTTTAATAACTCCAAAGGATCTGATAATCTTCATGAAGAGTTTTAAATCAGAGCAATACTTCTCTTTATCTCTAATCTGAATTCTATGCTCTATTTGGCATAGGGATAAGCAAGTTTGCCTCAATAACTCATGGGACTTATGTCTAGATATGAGGAAAAAGAGAGATCAGGGTTTTCTATAATACATATCCATGAATGTTAGCCATAAATATATGTTCATTCTCTATACCTCTGACGCTGGCAGCAATAGATTATAAAGACAAAGGAATTACGTGTAGTTTTTGTTTGCACTGAGTTTTGAGTTAGTGAGTATATACACTGTATAGAAAATTAAAATATGTGGTATGGTGAGAGAATATTTTACTTATTAAATATATTTATTGCTCATTTAATGTTTTCTTTCTTCTTATTCAATTATTATCAGCTTTATTTGCCTTTGAAAGGAAATAGTGAAAAATAATTAAAACAGAAATAGCCTTACTATCTTTCTGGCTTTTTATTTTAAGCATCTAAACCCATATATATAATTTCTCATATCTTATATAAGAAAAATGATTCAGGGTATATGACAAACGTATTTGGCAGAGAAATGTGTGGATGTGACACCTCTACCTTAATTACTAGAAAGTGACTATCCTGAGTAGGAGAGAGATGAGAAATGTGAAAGAGATAGGGCTCTTTTAGACTGCCTGTTACCTGAGAGACATAAAGAACTTTGAGAGAGAATGAATGTATAATACAGATAAGTGTACCTGGGCAGATTGTTCCACATACAGCTCTTACAGAGGGTTTCTGTCCCCAAGTGATGAGTAGGAGAAGAATAGATTTGCCATACACCATGAACATTGCTCAACAGGATGTTGGACATTTCTGTTATTCCTGTGAAGACCTCATGTGCCTGTGAATCTTGTGGTAGTATGGAAGCTAGCCTTCAGCCACAAAATACTCATAACTTTGATGGAAGGAGGGAGGCATACATAAGAACATTTCCCACCATCTTGTCTAAAAAGAACTGACATTAAATTTAAATGAAATTGCAAAATATTTTAGAGTCAAATATTGGACTTCCACAGCTGATTTTGAGGTCTGTGATGCATTTCTTTTTCTGGAAATATAATGAATGCTCTGATGTATGCTGTATATGTAACACACAAAGAACACAAAATTAGTAATTAGCATGATTATTGCAACTTAGAATTCTTACTTAAGTTCTGGATTCAACAATTGAATATATATTGGTGATGTTCACTTAGATAAGAAAAAAAAATGAGATGCTGTGAAAACTCAGCGGTTGAGACCTTGCTTCACAATCATGAGGTCTGTGGTTTGATTCCTGGCCCTGGCCTGTGCAGACGCATATGCTGAACTGTGGCACAACTTGCCTTTCATATGAGAGTCCCCAAGTTCAGATCCTGCCCCACACAGCCCATGTCCACCTGTGAGAAATTAATCCACCTCACAACTAATGACGGAGAGCCATGGTGACTGCTCTGGGCCATTCTACCTTCTCTCTCTCCCTCTCTCTCTCTCACCTCTCAAATGATAAAGAATAAAACTTAAAAAAAAACAAAAAAAAACAAGAGAGGAATAAAAGTGGATTTAAAGGTGATATGTATTTTAGGCAATACTGAGCCATATGAGTGGATGTGAAATTTAGATTTGTAAGTCTTTGGCACAGAATTATCAACTGAAACTATTGGAAAGCAATATGATAGGGAAGCTGTGTGACTGAAGAGGGTCAGGGTCACAGTGCAAGAACCCAAAGAACTATACTTTCGAAGGGGTGAGTACAAGAACAGGACTCTGCAAAGAAGACCGACTGAACAGTAAAGGCCTTTTGGAGAAAAATGAGGATGGGGTTTTATCTCAGAAGTCAAACTCAAAGTTCATTCAATATACGTTAAGAGCAACAGCTGGGCTAACAGTGTCAGATGATGCCAAGAGATCAAGTAGGATTAAAGAAACAGGTGTGCTAAATGTGTTGGAAAGTCACCAGTGATTTGGATGAGAACAGCATTTGAGAAGTTACTTTGCCATGACTTAAGGGATGATTGGAAGTAAGAAATAGGAAAAAGAAAGTGTAAGTAGTTATCTCAAAAAATTTAGAATTCTCAGAATTACTGTAAATTTTTTCCAAATGTTCTGTATAAAAGGTAAGAATAAAATAAGAGTATATTATACAAGTTTTAAAAAATGCTGTTCCATGTGTGCGGTATTAGAGCAGCAAGAGGAAGACCTTTGTTCTACTAATTGAGGACAAATGGGAATTTACTATGCCCTGAATGATAGAATTAGAAATTACTCTGCAACATCTTAAGCATAAGATTTTTTATTGCTATAATTTTTCTAATTATATAATATTATATGTGGTTGTTTTTGTTGGTGGGGGTGGCAGTTTTTTATTTATTTATTTTCCAGAAAACAAAGAATGTCTTTAAAATATCCAGCCATTGTTAATGTAATGAGAATGGTTACATGGCTAGATACTTTCCAGTCAGCATTTATATAACTCAGTTTATGCCATTTCTCTGCTGAAAATACTTTAGTGGCTTCCTTCTCACCTACTGTAGAAATCAAAGTTCTTAATAGAGCTGATCAATGCCTGAATGAAGTGACCATTTCTCTCTGCTCCAGCTTGAGTAGCTTCCTTTTTTGAATAAATGAAGCATACACTCACTCTAAGGTTTTAAACTTTTTGTTCCTTTTGCCTTACATGCCCTTCTCAAATATTCAAATATCAACATAACTCACTTATATGTTTCAAGTTTCTGCTCAGATTTTACCCTACCTATCTATTCGCTTTAAATAACACTTTCACTCCAATTCCTGAATTTCTTAATACACACTATGCATAACACTTATCATCAAATATATACATGTATTTGTGTAATTGTTGCCTGACTTAGCCTATTAGAATTGAGGCTACTTGTGAACTAGAACCTTATCTCTTCAGTTAATTATTGAAATCCCACAGCCTAAAACTGAATTCTCCAGTATAATAGTCATTAGCCACATGTAGTTATAAGAATTAATGATCAAAAATAAATACAATTGATAAATAACAAAAACAAATACAATTAAGATTTCTTGTATTTATTAGGGTCATATTAGTCCCATTTCAAGTGCTCTATAACTGTATGTGGCTTGTACCTAACAATTAGAGAGTATTTTCTTCAGAGAATATGTTCTATTGGACTGTATGTATAGCCTAGTATGGATCTGATGCTTAGTCAACATTTTCTGAACAAATTATACTTCTATTTGATGTGTAATCACCAGTCTGATTACAGCCTGAGGAAGTTTCCATCAACTATTTATGGGAAAAAAATGTCTCCCCGAGTCTTGGTGGAGGTTTGAGTAATAAGAAATGTGATACCCTCAAAATACACCTAAATTCTTTGTATCATGATTAATTACAATGTTTTAATTGTAAAATTTTTAAAGAAGTTTCTTTTAAACATTCATAGGAGTGATTTGATTTATTGAACAGAAATGTGTTTCTTTGACTCCCTTTCATTAGTACACACACACACACACACACACACACACACACACACACACACTTCCTGTTTTAATGAGGCATGAAAAATGATGGTAGTGGTGAATGGGAAAACTTACAAGTAAGGTAGAAATAAATTATTAAAAAATTTCTTGCTGACTAAACACTACTGTATTTGGCTTAGTGCATTTTCAATGTGATTTTGAGTCTTACTTCTTAAGTTAAGTATAACAGTTTTTGCTTGTTTTGAAACTGCATGCATTCTTAGCTACACTTAAACAGACTCATACAAACGAAAGCATTTTGTCAATGTTTACATTATCCACAGTTCTGTATATATTCATTTATTCACAACCTATTTTATCTGGCAAATCATAATCTTTTCCAGATAAGGTGTAAGATAGTTTTACTATTTTTGCAATAAGCAGAATCTGCACCGTATTTTTACATAGCCTGTATGTAGTGTATTTGTTTGAATTTACAAATATATGCTAGAATATTGTTGTGAGTTATTCTTTTTCTTGTTTTTAACTGGTTTGTACATTTTTAAAAAATTAATTATAAAAAAAGTAAAATAAACACAGGTAAAATATAGTTAATGATGTGATACCCTTATTTTTTCTTTTATTTTTATAAGAATAAGCCAGAAATTATACTTTGTGTGGGGAGAAATTGCTCAATTTATGTAATTACTGAGTTCCAGGAAAATAGAATCAAGGCAACATATATCAAATTATATTAAATTTAAAATTACTTGGCACATTGTCCAGCATATACTAGGTAGGTACTCAATACTTACTTCATTCATTTATTCACTTACTTATTACTTAAAATAAGTCAATATACCTAGATCCATTTTTTATGAACATATAATTTATTTCTAATTTTTAAGAATGTTATGATTAGTATGCTTGATCCTGATAATACTAAAAATCAGTAGTTTATTATACAGTTAATTAAATTCTAGCATTTGAAACAACATGTAAAAATAATCCCTAAATTTTAAAGTAAGAAAATTTTGATTTGATCCCAGACCTTGTGGTTGCAAGGCAAGAAAGAACTAAACCTGCTGAGTTGTCCTGGTATCCCTTAAAGCACTATCTTAAGCATAAATCCCTGAGTAATATTCCATTGTGTAAATAGATAAAATATTGCCATTTATGACAACATGGATGGACTTTGAGATCATCATATCAAGCAAAATAAGTCAGACTGAAAAAATCGAGAACCATATGACTTCACTTATATGTGGAATATGAAACTGAAAGTAAAAAATACACAAAAACTCATGGGCACAGTCAAAAGTTTAGTGGCTATCTGAGGGTAAGGAGCAGGGGCATCAAATATATGGTGATAGACCTGGTGAGCACATAATTTAGTGCATAGAAGATATAATGTAGAATTATACACCTGGAACTTATGTAATTTTACCAACCAATATCACTCCAATAAATTTAACAATTAATGAAAAAAGTAAATCCCATATTTATTGAGTAAAAGCAGTTCCATTTTTTGTTCAAATTTACTGGAAATCAAAACATGAAATGGAGAACAATGTTTAGTAATTAATCACATCTTGACAATGCCTCAAATCAGCTCTATTTCTGGATGACATTCACGACAACAGATTGTTAGAAGGCAATAATGATGTGCATGCCAAGATCTGAGAAAGGAAACTCCAAAAAATGAGCTTGTGATTTAGCACTGCTTTTTTATTCTGTCATTTGTCAATTTTTAAATCATTAAGAAGCTGAATGGAACATTCTGGAGTCTCAGAGGGCTAAAGTTACAAAGTTGTATCCTAGGCCCTACCAGGGGGCAGAGATTTGGTAATAGATCACAGGTGTTCAAGGTGTTCAAGTAGAAATCCAAAGTAGTCACGAATAGTAATAAGGGCATGCAGAATGATTCTCTCAAAAATAATAAAACCCACCAGGTATTCTCTAATCAGAGGGCAATTAAGGTAAAGTATATAATAATGCTTACTAAAAATATTAAAAATTAATCAATCTCCTTAAACATTTACTAAATATATAAGTAACCACAGTGAAAATTGACAGTTTGTATTAAATGATAGTCAAAGTATAACATATCAAAATTCACAAGACACTAATAAAGTGGTACTAGGAGGAAAATATAACCTTAAAAATATATTGGAAATCAGATAGCTTAAAGAACCAATGGTCTAAGTATAAATCTTCATTTATCAGAAAACAAAGAGTTAAACCCAAAGAAAGAATAATAAAAGCAAAACAATAATAATAGGAGCAGAATTTAAATAATAATTTGAAATTATAGAATAGAATCAAGAACACCAAAGTAGGTTCTTAGATAAAAATTAATTAAATTATTAGACTCCTCAAAAAGATTATCAAGAAAGAAAGTAAAAATAACCAATATCAGAAATGATAAAAGAAACATCACTAAAAATATTAACCATAAAAATAAATTACTGTAATAGTATACAAACCTGTACTAATAATTCTAATAAATTTATTAAATTTATAATATCCTTGAAATATACAAATTTCAAAATACACATAAAAATAAAAAACTGGCCATATGCTTATTAAAAATTAAACCCATTATTAAAAAACTTTCAACAAATAAAATGTATGATCACATGTTATCAATATTGAATTATTTTAATAATTTAAAGAATAAACCGTACCTTCGCTGCACATTTTTCAAGGAAATACATAAAGATATTACCCAACTTATATTTACTTATTTATTATACTTTTATTCCTATACTTTATGAATTTAGCATAACGGTGATATCAAAATCTATCAGGACATTATTAACAAAAATTTCCACGTAGTTATTCTCATGAACACAGATGCAAATATCCTAAGATATTAGCAAATTAAATCCAGAACTACATAAAAGGTGTAATACCTGACGACCAACATATTGATTCTTAGAATGTAATTTGGATTAATAGTTGAAAATCAATGTCGTTACTGCTTCAACAAAATTGGAGAAAAGTAACATGTATACTCTTTCATTAAATACAAAAATAATCTAATAAAATACAACACAAATATGTAGCTTAACTATAATAATTATATAAAATAGAAACAAACTTATAAAGAATATCTACTTAATACCTAGAGCAATCCTTATACTTAATTTTGAAATATTGAAAAATATGCCTTTCAGCCCAGGAACAAATGATGTTGGCCTGACTTTTTCCAATTAATATTGTGCTTAGAGATTTTAATTGGTGCAATAAGATAAGAAAAAAATAAGTAAAATATGTAATTGTACTAGTTTTTAAATTATTTTCTCTCAGCCCTAAACCACTAATCATGTTGTCTTTTGTGATTTTGGGTTTGAGAGTTAGCAAACTCTATTTTTCATATCATGTATTCTAGGACAAAAACCAGATCACTACTGGATATTGTTTAAAGGTAAACAAAGATCATACTTTAAATTGTCCAAATTAGCATTTGACCAAGTATTAATAACTAACGTAATTAAAAAATCTTTTCTAAAGCCCTGTTATAAACTATAGACTTAATTAAAACTTCTATATGGAATTTTCTGGGAAAATTTATGTATTTAAAACATGATATTTCACTTAGGCTATTTTATAACCATTCTTTTAATTGAATCATGCATGTATAAAAGAATGAAATATCAGTTATTATGGATTTGCTTTCTGAAAGCTTTCCTTCTCTACCTGGCTTGCTACAATTCTACCTAGGTGGGTATAAATCAAGTTCAGAATAATAATGGGGTCAGTGCACATCACCTTAAAACAATTTTAAAAAATCTCTGGTGAGCACCACATTCTTTTCCAGGTCTGCTCTGTCTGCTCTAATTTGTTCATCTTCATGTCCAAAAACAAACAAACAAAAAAAAGATAACAATAATAATAAGTAAAATAATTCTTGAGGTGTTAGCTATATTCAATTGCTTTCTCAACTTCATTATCTTTCATTAACTTCTCAACACACTGGAATATAAAAACTAAAAGTGCCTTGAAGGTGGCATTTTGAACTCTGCCACCATAGCCTTCAGACACTTTTCAATCTTTGTGGTACCTTACTTTGGGAAATATGTACTCCTTGAGAACTTCAGTCTTCTTATAACTCTTCCCTTTGTTTTGTTTCCATAATACCACAATCTCTTGTTTCCTCTACCATCTCATTTAGTCTATCTTCTGTTTTTTTGTGTTTGTTTTTGTATGAGCTATTTTGTCTATCCTCTTAAGTTCATGTATATTCAGGCATTAAACAAAAGTTTTTGTCTATTTACTATAGTTCAAGAAGAGGATATACTTGATGAATTAAGCAGTCTTTGGTTCTCCCTCTCTCATAGAGATTATACCTTACTAATGTAGAAAAAAAATTATATGTTGCAATATAATGATGAAAATAATATAGTTATGGTGGCACAGTATAATAGAACATATTTGGGTGACTGGGGAAGTTTGCTTTGAAAGATGAGCTAGTCAAACTGATCAGAATGAACCAAGTATGTGAATTAGTGGTTGTAGAAAGCTGTAGAAAGGAATGGTCTTTGCAAAATTGTTGAATTGTATTCATAAATACATCTGGAAGGTGGTGGAAAAAGGAGAGAATGGTGAGATAAACTGGTAGGAATAAGCAGGAACCTGATGATGCAAATTTAGTTCACTCTTTCAGAAGCATAACTTTAATTCCACTTTTTTGTTCATGATCATCAAAATCCATATGGAGCCAAGCCCAGTGTAAGGAAAGAGTAGCAAAGAAATGTGCCAATATATATGAGTTCAAAACAACAGTAGTTTTGAAGAAAAAAAAAAAGTTTGTGTTTTTATTTAATGAAGTATTAGAGAGAAAGATCGATTACCTAAAGACCAAGGAAAGCATTATTTGAGAGATACTCTAAATGAGTAGATCTAGTACACAAATAGAGGAATAATAGACAATTTATTTAATACATAGAAAAAAAATTAAATGACATTAATAAACTCATCTATTGTTTTTGTATTAACTTTGTTCACTTTCAAGACTAAATTTGAATGGGGAAGTGGTTCCCATTTTGAAAGTGAGACAGTGAGAGAAGGAAAGACAAAGATGAAAACAGACCATAAGTCACTATCCACATATGTAATGAGAACTCTAAAATAGAATCTCCTGATCCCTCCATGTAGCCAGATGCATTACGGTAATAACAAGAATATACTAAAAGAATCTATAAATAATATCAGAGCTGTTGTGCTCATAAAATCTGTGAACTATACTATCATGACACCAATGACCCTTATGACAAAAGTAGTTACATATTGCTAGCTGTGAACTTGCTTCCCATACTAGGCTTGCTAGTATAAGAATAGAGCAGAGAAAGAGGTCAAAGTGTAGTATTTTCCTTAAACTTAGATAAATCCTTATTTCTAGTGCCTATGAGCTAACTAAAAAATTATAGCATATCCCCAAAGTCCATAAGTATTTAATTGTGTCTAAGAACGTCTTTTTTTTTTTGCCTAGTATTCCGAAACTGGGGCATGCTGTGAACTTCAAGTAAGCTTTCCCAATATCTTTATATTAACCTCACTTTATTAAAATTCTAAAAGTATTTCCTGAATATTTAATGTGATTTTTCTTTTACCTACCGAAAAAAAACAGGCATTTCCTAGATAGAGTTATAACACAGGCATCTGTTTTTAACTTAATTAGGTTTTACATTTCTAAAGGATAATCCCCCCCCCAACACACACATGCAAATCATAAAATAGTTATTTGAACGTATTGTGTGTTCCAAACTGGGAATATACAGGGTCTGGCAGAAGTAATATTCTTTTTCTAAAAAATAGTATAGTGTGCTTGAGTGTGATATCGTTATATTGCAGACATAAAATGAATTATTCCTGATTTTAATGATTTTGCTATGTAATTAAAAAAAATAAAATACTTTCATACAGTTATGAAACCTCACAAGACTGTTGACAGATTGTAATATGGTACATCAGACTTTTAAGACAATGCCATGGAGATTAAGGCCTTAGAGATCCAAAATGACCACAGAAGCCCTGGCTGGGGACAAGGGACATGATCCATCCTCTTCTGTAACCAGAATAGATTTACCCAAGATTAAACATGAAATCAGCTTGCTTGTCCCTACCTAGATAGTATGCAATCATGAGCAAAGCCAAATATATATTTCCTTTTCCCAATCCTTATAGAATTGTGTTGGCAAATTATTCTTATAACCAGTATTTGAAGATAATACACATTTGTGAATATTATAAATATAGAAATCATTTCAAACATAAACCAAACATTGAAAGGCATGCAAGTGGCTATCTACCATAAGCAAAGGATAGATTAACTATAAGCATATAATTAATGCATAGGTATTCATATTATTAATTTTTGAGATTAAAGGGTGAACTTATTTTCAGAATTTCTTGCTCAAATGTTCAGAAAAGACACTTCATAATACTCAAAGTATATCAGTAACAGTATTTGAAGTTTTAAAAATGTCCAGGTGTGATCACTGGACCAAAAATTGGGAAATCAAAATTTTTAGGTAGACATTCTGAGTGACAGTGACTAAATCGCTTGGCCTTCCTGAATTATTTTCTTATAAAATAAGATTAATAAAACATTTGAGATGGCAAACCTCCTGTGCAAAAATCCTAGAAAGTGCATTTGTAAATCTTCTGAACTTTGTTAATAGCACAAGTGTTATATTCCTTGGTTTAGGGTTAGTTGTCCCTCTTTCTTATTCTCATGCAGATTTTTTTCTTCTTTATTATGATAGCTAACCTGCACTTGGTATTAAGGTGTGTCAGGCTGTTTGAGTTTCATGTATGTTATCTTCAGATATACTATTTTTTATTTATCATTATCCTCATTTTTCCTACTATTATTTGCATTTTACAATAAGAGAACTGGTTCATAAACCCATAAGGTAATTTTCCAAAATTACACTGGTAGGTTATGCCAGAGACAGAATCTGATACAAACTTCTCTGACTCTAAAACTTGAACACTGATATTATGCCACAGTGCCTCTCATGATTTTTATACCTTCAATATCTATATATTTTTATTGAATTAAATGTAAACTCATTTTTTTGCAACAGAATTTAATAACATTTAGATGAAAGCTCTTCAAAAAAGGTATTTTAATTGTTTTATGTAAGACTTTTCAGATTGAAAAGGAATAAATTGTTATTTCAATACTTGACAACTGAAGAATAAGATAATTGATGACAAAGCTAACCAGTCATCTCTGTCTCACCTACTCTGACTCTGGAGGTAACTCACGTTTATGGCCTGTCTGTATTCTTGCCAATGCAAATATATACAACCATGATACTCATATGCATGTATTGGGTATTTGTTGTTTGTTTATATTTTGTTGAAATAAAATCAAATATACAATCTGCTTTATTCACCTTATATGATAGCCTTAGGAGAAAACCAATTTAGATCTAAATTTATTTTTCTCAGAATCTTTTATTTAGATGCATAGTTATTTAGATATTTATATTATTTATATTATTTTACATAATATTTTTTATTTATATACACAT
Organism: Craseonycteris thonglongyai; assembly: GCA_004027555.1. Taxonomy (NCBI): domain Eukaryota; kingdom Metazoa; phylum Chordata; class Mammalia; order Chiroptera; family Craseonycteridae; genus Craseonycteris; species Craseonycteris thonglongyai. Next base: position 31,440 of record PVKE010009831.1, on the reverse strand, counting down.
ATACAATTATACATTAAAAGAGTCATAGCGTGCATGTTTTCTTTCCAAGGTACTTATTTTCTCTGTCACGGCAATTCATTCACTACTTCTTGTTTTCAAATTTTATTACATCCCATAACACACATTAGCATTAAGTGTACCTACCTTACTTATACATTTTAATTATGCTCTTATATCAGTGTTTTGTAATATATATATTTACAATACTTTTAAATATATATAGACATACACACATTCATATACATACAAACTAATACTAATACAGAACTTTTTTTTTTAATATATTTTTATTTATTTATTTATTTTTGACAGGGAGAGAGAAAGATACAGAGACAGAGACAGAGAGAGAACTAAACTGGGGGAGCTCCCAGTTCAGCATATGGTTCCGCACGGGCCGGGTCCGGGATTCGATCCCTAGTCCCCAGCGCTGCAAAGTGAGCTCTTAACCCACTGAGCCATCCCGGCTTCCCCCTAATACAGAACTTTATTGGTTATTAATTGCCTTCTAAAAATGGAATGTTATATATACTAAATTATTTTTATAATATTTTTTTGGACATAATACATCATTGAAATATCTTGAAGTCAACTGGTATATTTTGTACTAATTCTTTGTAATGGTTGAATAATATTTCATTGCATAGGTGTGTCATATTTTTTTTCAGTCATTACTCTATCAATGGATTTACCCATTCCCACCAAACAGTGTTGAGATAAACATATTTTACTTATATCCTTACCTATTTGTATTATTTAGATATTATATTTTTAATTAAAGTGTAGTTTACATGCAATATTATATTAGTTTAAGGTGTACAACATAGATATTCAACATTCATACAGTTCATGATGTGATTACCAAAATAAGTCTAGTAATCACCTGTCACCATACAAAATTATAATATAATATTATTGAGACTCTATTCACTATGCTGTTCATTACATCATCATGACATTTATTTTATAACTGGCAGTTTTTGCTTCTTGATCCCTTTAACTTTTTTCATTCGTTACTCTAGCCCACCAACACCCTCCTGGTAATGAGCAGTTTGTTCTCTGTATCTAAGAATCTGTTTTTATTTTTTTGTGTGCTTTGTTTTTTAGATTCCACACAATAGTGAAATCATAAAGTATTTGTCTGACTTATTTCATCTAGCATAATACTCTCTAGGCCCATATATGTTTTTGCAAATTGCAGGTTTCATGATTTTTATTGCTCAGTAATATTTCATTGTATGTATATCTGTGTGTGTGTATATATATATACATGGTCTGACAATTCATTTCACCAACTCATCCTAGAAAAAGTGCTACATACCTCAGTGCTGAATATCACTATTGTCACCTTTTAAGCACTCCCCTTGGGAAAATATGCACTGATTCCAGTGTCTAGTCCACCCTTCAAAACAATTTTGTAACTCTTTCTGTAATGGCCATCAGAGCTGTAGTCATATGACCCTTGAAGTCCTGAATGTCATCAAACTGTCTTCTTTTCAACATTTTCTTTGTCTTCAGTAAAGAAAAAAGTTATTGGGGGCCAGATTGAGTGAGTAGGGAATCTGTTCCAATATAGTGATTTGTTTATTGGCTAAAAACTCCCTTACAGACAGTGCCCTGTGAGCTGATACATAGTCATAATGCAAGTGCAATGAGTTATTGGAAAAAAGTTCAGGTTGTTTTTGTCCACATTTTTCATTCAGCCTCTTCAGCACTTCCATATAGTCAATTTATTTGACTCTACAATTGGTACAAATTCACAATGAACAATCCCTCTGATATCAAAAAAGGTGAGCAACATTGTTTTGACTCTTGATTTAAATTGACAGAACATTTTTGGTTGTGGAGAATTGGCTTACCATTGTGCATTTTGGTGCTTTGTTTCAGGGTTGTATTGGGACACCCATGATTCATCACCAATGATAACATGATCCAAAACATCGTTTTGCCTCTACAAAAGGTCTCAGTAAACTCAAGCTCTGACAGTCTCATGATGGCACACAAAAACGTGCAACAACAATTATCTCAGCAAGACACTGCCACACATTGACACAAACACAGCTATGAGACACTGATATACCATGTTTATGAAACCTTACCAAGTTGTTTATACAGTTCTGGCTATGTAAGCACATGGTGGCACATTCATGAACTTAATTGTTAGAGATACGGGTGTTTGTATGTGTGTGTGTATATAACTATATTTTCATAGGGGCTGCACCAATTTACAATCCCACTGACAGTGCATGAAGATTCCCTTTTTCCCCACATCCTCACCAACACTTGTTATTTGTTGTTTTATCGATAATAGCTATCGTGACAAGTATGTGATGTTATTTGTATTTTTAAAAATTCTTTGTAATAGATTCCTAGGTGTAATATTGCTGGGAAGAAGGATAGATGTGTGTGCCTATTTTTAAGTGATATTGAAAAACTGCTTTTCAGAATTGCCACAACAATTTACTTAGCAATCAATAATATGTGAAAGTTCACTTTACTCTGACTCTCCAACAACAATAGAATCTTTTTGCACTTGAAAATTTTTTCAGGTCAGGAATTTTCCTAAGTTATGCTGAGGTTTGCATCTTTTTCTCATTAGTACCTTCTGGAATTAAATGAACACTTTTAGTCTGCAAACACGGGTCTTTCTTCCATTCCAGGCATCTTTTTTTATTATTTGCTGAGTTTGATGTTTATAATTTGCATATATTATAGCATGATTTTATTAAGTAACCATGCTAAACAGTATATCGTCTGTTTGGCCTATTTTTTATTACTTAAGTGTGTATACAGTAGACTCCAACTTAAACAGCACTCATTGGTATTGATAGATGCTGTATAAATTTAAGTAGACTTTCTATTAACTGGAATTTAAGCAACCAGCACTTTCAAGCAACTGGCAAAGTGTATATGCATTTGTCAGTACATGTATTATGTGTATTAGTACACTGTACATATTATTGTCAATTTAGTTTCGGAAGTAGAGATTTATAAATGTTAATTCATATCATTCTACTTTCATTAATTTCAACCTTTTCATCAATCATCACCATAATAGTCATCTTACAAATTTAGCTTGTTTCCAACACTTTGCTAAAACATCTATATTTATAATAAACATTTTCTAAATGTTTCTTTAGGTACATCTATGAGAATTTCTCCAGATGATTATACATAAAAGGGAAATTACTGAATTATAGAATATGTACATTTTCAACTTTATTAGATATTGCCAGCCAAATTGCACTATACAGTAGTTATTCTAAATTACATTCTGACCAGTGGTGTGTGTGAATGCCTACTGTTCCATCTCAGTGCAAGCAATTCTTGTTTCCAGATTAATTTTTGCAAGTCTGGTATTAATAAAATGTTATTGCATACCAATTTGAATTTAAATTTGAATTTGAATTTTTGGATTGCTGGTGAGTTTAAGAATATTTTCTAGAGGAGGCTAGGATGGCTCAGTGGGTTAAGTGCTCATCTGGCAGCCCCAGGGTCTGAGGATTGAATACTGGCCCTGGCCCATGTAGACCCATGTAGCTGGGGTGTACCCCCAGTTCATTTCTTGCCAGGGCAAGCTTCCCATGTGGGAGGCCCCTGGTTTGGCTCCTGCCTGAGGTGTGCTTCCCATGTAGGAGGCCCCCAGTTTGTAGGGGTATGCTCCCCATGTGGGAGACCCCCAGCCAGGTTCCTGCCCTGCACAGACCTGTATCCACCTGTGGAATGAAACTATAACAAAAACTAATGTACGACTATAGAGACTTCTCTCGGCTCTTCCCCTTCTACCTTTCTCTCTCAGTCTCTGTCTCTCTTTGTCAAAAACAATTTAAAAATATTTTTCCTGTGATTTATGATCATTTGGTTAGTTTTATCTTTTGTAACTTCCTTATACAATTCAATTTGTGTGTGTATTTCAATTTTTCAAAGTGTATGTATCTGTTACTATACTTTTATTAGCTATTGGCTGAGTTTTTTGTTTGTTTGATTTTTATTTTATTTCATACATTTTGGTCTTATATGTCCAATGTGTCCCTTATAAACAATAGTTTATACAATTTGATGATTGATATTTTAACATAATGCTTGTGAGCAATTTGACCTTACTCCTTAATTATTTATACTTACAATTTCAGGTTGTATAAATGAAATCAGAGCCAATCATATTTCAGATAAGTGGCTTAAGACTACGGTTTTCAATTCCATTTTTGCTACCAGACCATGATAGTTATTTATTTATTTTTACCAACTTTACTTATTAATTAAAAATAATGTATGTCATATCTTCATTGTATGCATTTTTAGTGGGGATGTTTTTCATTTTTAAGTTCTCCATATTACCAAATTTAGTAGTTTATTACTTGTCAACATGAATTCATAGTTCAGACTCAGTCTAAGGTTCATATGACACATAGATTGCAGCAGGGAAGCTGTAAGTCCTTTATGCAGATACCAGGAGAAAGTATATTTACTCATCATTCTCTTAGATTTCTCCTCAGGGAAAGCTGGGATGGCTCAGGAGGTTAAGTGCTTGCTTTGCAGCCCGGGAGCATGAGGATCGGATCCCGGCCCTGGCCCAGGCGGACCCATATGCTGAACTGGGCTGTGCTCTCCTTTCAGTTTCTGCCTGGGCTTATGCAGGAGGCTCCCGGCCCAGTTTCTGCCCTGCGCAGCCCTGCACCCATGTGTGGAGTGAAACTATATGGAAAACTAATGCTGTCAACTATGGAGACTGCTCTGGACCCTCTCCATTCTCTCTGTCTCTCTCTGTCAAAAAACAATAAAAATAAATTAACAAAAAAATTTCTTCTCACCTCAGTTTGGGGTGGACTTGGGCCACTTGTTTTGGTCTTTGAGGCTCAAGGAGACTTGGTCCACTCATATGTGTTTCCATTTATTTTTCCTGGGGCATGGATTTTGTGAGCCAAACTCTTGCTAAGTATGCTGTTAAAATACCTGACCCAGAAGTGCTTCAGAATGGGTATCATACTCTTGTTTTTGTTTGCTTGTTTATTTTTGTTTGTTTGTTTTAACGTAAAAGGAAAACACATGATATTCTAGTTGTCCCCTCTCCATGTCTTATCTACTTGCTGAACTTTATTTGGCTTAGAAGCACTGAATAGACTACTACCATTAGAGAAATCTCTGTAAGGCCTCATTTTTATGTGATACATTAGACATGTGAGGATTATCTTACAAATTATATGAATTGTGGCATAATATGTTGAATTGGTGCTTTCTCAACTATTATAAAACATATGTAAGAGGTACTATGATATGCAAGAAAAATTAAATTTATAGTCTTAAAAAACTATATAGAATATCATAGCATGGTAAAAATAACTCCTGATCACTTGGTCTGAGTGAGAATTAAGTGATCGGAGTCCAAACAGACACCTAAAGAGTCAGAATTGGATTTTGATTTAAAGAACATAATTCAAAAACATTATTAAGTTAAAGAAATACCTACTTATGGGGAAAGCCGGGACGGCTCAGCGGGTTGAGCGCTCGCTTTGAGGCCATGGGGACCGAGGATCGAATCCCGGCTCCGGCCCAGGCAGGACCCACATGCTGAACTGGGGAGTTCCCACAGTTTGGTTCTCTAACTGTCTCTGTCTCTGTCTCTCTCTCTATCTGTCAAAAAGTAAAATAGAAATAACTATGCACTGAAGA
>PVKE010009831.1:0-25673 GCA_004027555.1 Craseonycteris thonglongyai | reverse complement strand
AAAATAATAGTACTTGCCTTATAGAAAGCATTATAAAGCATATAAAGCAAAATATAGCTCAGTGTCTTGCATTTGCTAAGAAGTTAATAATTATATCTAACTCAGTCCTGAATTATCAATAAACATTTAAAGTAGCCCATTATTTTTCAAATGTGAAATTAATTTTTATAAACCTTTGATTTGTTAAAAAAATGATAAAACTATTAGTTAATGCAGTACACTTTTAGCAGCCTAAAAAAATATAGATCTTATTCTCCCTCTCACTTGTGATACTACATCCAAAGAAAAAGTTGTAAAGAAATACAGTCAAGGTTCTCATACATGTAATTGTTCTCATAAAATTAAAACACAGATATGTGGGACAGATGATGATAAACAGCTTTAACTGTGCCTAATAACTATTATAAAATTATCAATTAAAGAAGACATTTTGAGAGCCTAATAGTTAAAATAATCAAATCAGTACTACATTTTTATATAACCCTCAGCATATTGTAAACATAAAGAAAAAATCCTAAGGAAGACCCTGTTGTAATAAAAAAGAAATAAGAGAAATAAAATGGTTGACAGTGAATACTTAATACAAAACTCTCATAAATATTGGCTTCAGATCCATTTATTGTATGCACTAATTAGTTTTTTATGTCTGTTACAGAAAATTTTTTTGCTATTAAATTATTAAGAAACTTTTGTTTCATGTGCTCATAAAACTGGAAAAACTACTTTTTTCTATATTACTCACCTTATTATGTTTATTTTATGCAATATGATACACTCCTGAATAGAGCTTAATAATTTACGGATCATTTAGAAAAACCATCTGGGCTTTAAAAATTATAACATTTTTGCTTGAGTTTTAATGGAAAATAATATGAACATTTGAAAATGTATCTAGAGAATCCAACTTGTAATAAAAGAGTAAGTAATACTGTACAAAAAAATAATGCTAAAAACAGGAGCATTAACTCTAACCTTCTCCAAATTATGTGTTTTTTCTTTTCTTCACTCTTTCTTCAAATATAGGCAACCCTCAGACTTTTATTTAAATAAAAATAATGATTCTAATATTAACAACTCATTCTGTTTCTTTGACTAATATCCATCCATTTTATAATTACTATTTTATGATGGCTGCAAATAAAATGTTTATTTAAGTTTTTTAAATCAATGTTGAATAGATTATACAGGAATTGACATCTAACACTGTGATCTAACGTTGCTGGGAACATGGCAGATATTCAGAATAATACATGAATGAATGATACAAATGATTTTTAAAAGTTTGCAACACATGAGCTGAACTGTTTAAAGAAATGAATCAAGACAAGGAATAGATGATGCTTCTCATCAAAAGATGTATGAAATAAAAAACAAAATCATTATCACAAAAAGATGTTTAAAAATCAAGAAATATAGCATGCTCTGTAACACATTCTCTTTCTAGTATGTTTTTGTTTTTTCTTTAATTTGGTAACATTAATTTTGGCAAATGAACTCTTCTGGTTCATGATTCATTTTATGGTGGAACCATAAATTGAACCACATCCTCCAGAAGGATAAATAAGGACTGACTTCTCTTTAAAAGTGTCATCAATATTTAAACGATATTTACTCCTAGCTTCACACATTAACATTCATTGGTGATTAAATAAAAATACAAGTAAAAAAAGAGGATGGATCCTTGACTCAATCCCCAATGGGTACTGAGACTGACTATAATTTACAACTATCATTAGCAAATTTGCACTTTTAGTATGTATCATATTCTACACAAACTATATATAATTCAGTCATGATAAATTGCTTTGTTTAAAAATCTAGCCAGAACACATGCACATGTGTGTACATACACACACACACACACCACACCACACAACACACACACAAAACAGAAGTGCTGAATTAGGGTTTAGAAAAAAGCTGTTATTCTACCTCTAAATGTTTGCATGTTTAGGTAAAGAAAGGTCTAATTTGTTGATAGTCTATGAAATTGCTGTTTCACAGAAGAACACCATAGGCTGCCTGAACGTATCCAACAAGCTCCTAGCTTTCGGGGTGCATTTCTCTTTGTCGTTACCAAGTTATGAATCTGAAGCAGTGCCTCCCTCTAAGCTGTCAAGTGGTTTATAGCATGTGCTCTTGAACCACACTCTTGGGTTTGATTGACTACGAAATCTATCATTTACTAAGCCCATTGCAGAAAACTTCTATCACTCATCTGTACGTTATCCCCTTCAACTGAAACTGGACATAACAAACACTCCCCCATTGTGTTGTTATGAGAGTTAAATTAGTAAATACACGTGAAGAGGCTAGAAGAGTGCTTAGCACACAGCAAGACCTGAAAATGCTAGAAGGTATTATTTCATTAGTTTTTCTTCCCATGACTAAGCACTTGAGATCCCAAAGAAATGCTGAGATCATGGCGAAGTCCTCTGAGTTCTTCTACCAGCAGTTTGTACGCCAGGCCCCAGATGCTCCGAAGTCCTCAAGTCACCATCTAGATCTGTTGGGGTTTACTGGCTCTTTTAGGGGACTGGCTCTCTTTCCTCACTCAGATTCAGCAGTTGCCTGAACTATCTCCATAACAGTGGTTACTGTCCTGGTCCACAATAGCTGGCAGGCATCTACCAATAAGGGCAAGTATCACTAATTACCACCAATCACACATCACTGCCACCTTTCCTTCCTAATCACTAACGTATTCCTTTTACTGACTAGAGTGTTAATGCGCTATATAAAGAATTTAGAGTATTGAATTACAACAGCCTAGGTGGCTCTAAAAGTAAGAAGTAGATATTTACCTAACTTTTTTGACATAATAATTTTGGAGGATATTCATTTTTGTAACAGTGTATGTATTTTTCTTTTGTTTGTCTTTGGTTCATTTAAAAAAAAATTTTTCATTGCTGCCTTGGAATATGGGTTTAGAAATATGTTCCCCACAGACTTGTAGACATACATAAGGCCACTCACATCATCTTCCCAGAACAATAACAGCATAATGATGCATACAGAAAACAAAAACAAAAACAACTCATTGCTTTAAAAAATATATATATATATATACTCAAACAAAATAACAATAGCAGTAGCAGTAGCAGGGTATGGCAGGATGGCTCAGTGGGTTGAGCACTCATCTTACAGCCATGGTGATTGAGAATCAAGTCTCAGTCCCAGCCCATGAGGAGCCATATGCTGAACTGGGGTGTCCCCCAGTTCAGTTCTTGCCACAGTGAGCTGGTGGTCTCCAGACCCGTGCCTGCCTGCCCTGTGCAGCCCCGTGCCCACCTGTGGGGTGAAGCTACTTTAAAAGCTAATGATGTACAACTGTGGAGATTGCTCTGAGCCCTTACCTTTCTCTCTCTCTTTCTCTCTGTCAAAAACAATAGAAATAAATCTTTAAATAGATGTTAGCTTAACATCATTCTTAAAATAAAATTAAAAAAAAAGGAGCCACAGCACTAGAATAATTTCAACTCTCAGTGCATTCTACCACAGTTATATAGCCATTAACTCTCTAATGAAGTTTAAGCTATGAGGGCTGTCTGGAAAAAAATTCAACCATTATTGCCCCCATTTGTCATCTTACATGCCTGGACACCTTCCGGACAGCCTTTGTATTATTATTATTATTTTTCTTTTCTTTTCAGTTGTGCCAGGTGGAGTAATTGTTAGGAGCTGGTCAGGAGCCTGAACGGAAAGGTTTCTGGGGGCCTGGGTGGCAAGGTCTTGGCCTCCCCTTCACCTCCCCTTGTGATTATCTATAGAAAATAATTTGTACGTGCAGCTTTGCATTCTGGTCAGACCAGTTGATTGATTATTAGGCCTGGGGTTAAAAAGATATGTATGGTGAAGAGTCTGCTTGTCCCTGTTATGCTAATGAATAACCCACCCTGTACTTCACCCACAATGTCTCTTAATCTCTTCCTTATTCTTCATTATATGCTTTGATGATTGTTACCCTATCAATGTAAATCAATAACAACCAGCAGTGAAGAGAACTCTTTGCTAGATGCAGTGAAGAGCACTAGCCATCTGCTCAGATTGATTTTTGAAGACATTCCTGGTGCCAGGGTTGTCTCTGCATCTCCGATTGGCAACAAGTAGTGACATTTTTCTGATTAGCTCATGCTTTCTCACACCCCTGTGCCTTTGCACATGCTGCTCCCTAGGCTTAAATGCCTTCTAACCATCTGATTCTGGCTAGCTTCAAATTCACAGTTTGTGATTTTACATAGGCATCCTATACTCCAAGGAGATTTTCTTAGAAAATAACTTTTAGTAGAAGAGTGAGACTGTGAACACACTGGGAAATGTCTTAAAGTTAGGGGTGCAGAAGAAAAAGAAAAAAAAATTAGGTTTAAAATAATTATTAAAATGTTATATTTTTCATTTTCCCTAGTCTAGTCTGATATATTCAGCTTAAGGTAAACATTTTAAAAATTGTGTTGTATGTTTGCTTTATATTTAACCATATAATTCAAATATTTCCACTGATATTAATCTAGATGTTATGTACAGATCTCTTTTTCTTGAGGTCAAATTGTAAAAGGATGCATTTAAAAGCATTCATTAATAATGTACTAATAATGTGAAAGTTGTAGAGAAAATTGTATACTTATAACTATTTAGCCAAATTATTATATTAAATAATCAAATGAAAAAAGGAAAGACTAGTACCCCTAAGAGCACAGAATTTTAGCATCCTATGCTACCAATTTATATTCAATACTCTATCTTCAATTATTTTGTTCTTCAAGGAGGTCATACTGTCAATAAAATTTAACAATAGATAAACTTCTTACTATTCATTAGTGTTAATTCTTTCAGTTAGTTGAAACCAGTTATTATCATGGAAATGTCAAAGGTATTTATAATGTGTTGGCACTATAAATTAACTTTCTATCTAAATCATCTGTCTATCAATCTATCAATCTACCTACCTACCTATCTATCCCAATGATGTTATCTTTATTGGGGTAGGCATTGTTAACAATTATTATGTCAATATTTCACAGCAAAATTATTGCCTTATTCTTTGAATACATTTTCAGTCCTTATTTTATTATGCAGACTAAGATTTATTTTATTTATTTCAAAATTATAACTCAGTGTTTTGCAGTAAGCCAAATTTGCTAAAGGCAAACTAGCATGGAAACATTTATATAATATAGGGCTTAACCCTATATTGTAAATTAGTAAGCCCAGGTTTATGGCTATCAGTCCATGCTATTGACAGAAAAATGACTAGGAATTAGAAAATGTTAAAGCTATTTATTTTTAAAATTAACTCCTTAAATTTAGAGTGAGGATATTAACAGAAATTTATGTGTGCCCACAGGCTTACTTATAGACACTGTCAGTTTTATAATGACTTCATGGTAAGCTTATTCATGGTTGACTGGAAATTATTGAATTGTGACATAATGCAGTACTACACAGATTTTTTTTTTTCAAATTTTTTATCTGGAAAAACACATTGAATTAATGTGTAATATTGGCAAATATATCAGAGTACAACTGGAGGCAGAGAAATAAATTAAAGTAAAATTGCCTATTGACTCTTTCTGGTAGTTAGTTCTGACTAAAATGGGCACACAGGACTTATATCTAGGTCAACCCCTAACTCATTTTACTCCCAGAATTATAGTTTGAAAATAAATAAATTAATTAAATGATAAGCTAGATTTATAGAATATCCTGCATCTACATATAACTTTGAACTGAATGTGATGTTTAAATTTCTTTATAATCAATTTAACCATAATCCCAAAATTATTCTGTTATGCTGGTGTGATATCTTTAGGAGAGGTAAGTAATCAAAAATCTGAAAACAAACAAACAAAAAATGTGCTATTAAGCCTGGACAGTTACTGCTTTTCATAACATTCCAACATAATCATGCATTTTTAATGAATGTTTATGAATTCATATTTCTAATTATTCATTAAAATTCATTGTTAGATGCTATGAATATTCTATAGATTGAATTTCCATGAATAAAAAATGAAAATCAAAACACATGATGTTAAATCTGCAGAAACATTTCTCTAATATGATATGAATTTATAATTATGAATACTTTTTAAAGTTTTAAGTATTTATTCACAATGGTAAATTAAAATTAATTGCATAGTTTTACACATTTAATCTGAGTAAAATGCTAAACTTAGTTACTAAGTTAAACAATTAAACATGAGCTCTTTTATGTCAAAAAATAAATATTATCTAAGGAAGAATATCTGCTATAAACCACCACTGTTTCACCAGTGGGATTAAAAAAGATAGCAATAAAAATAAATCTTAAAACAAACAAACAAACAAAAAAACAAAAATAATCACCTACCCAACTGAGATTTCATGAATCAAAGTCATTTGTGATAAGGTACTGTAGATAGATGAATAACTAAATTTTTTAAAGCCCCACAAGTAATTTGATTATAGATAAACATTGTTTTTTCCTTGGCTTGTGAGAAATTTCTATTGTAAAATTGTCAGCATTTTTTAAAAGATTTATATTTATTGTTTGTTTGTTTACAGAGGGAGAGAGACAAACAGAGAGAGACAGAGAGAAAGAGGTGGGCCCAGAGCAGTCTTCATACAGTAGTTGTTCATTATGAGTTTTCGATATAGTTTCATGCCACAGATGGGCACGGTGCTGCGCAGGGCAGGAACGGGGCCAGGGGCCTCCCGAGTGGACCCTAGCAAGAACTCAATTGGGGACACACCCCAGTTCAGTATATGGGTCCACATGTGCAGGGCCTAGGATTTGATCTTCAGTCCCCGGGGCTGCAAAGCGAGTGCTCAATACAGAGCCATCCCAGCTTCCCTCAGCATTTTTTTTGGGGGTGGGGGGGTGGGTAAAAGTACATTTACCCAAAAAGGCCTAACTTCTTATTTAGGCACTTCTGTAGACATACATTCACTGGTTCAGGAATATTTATTGGATCGCTTCTTGGCCTTTTGGCTAAGATCAAGTGTAGAAATATTTATTGGAGAGCCTGCTGTTTCAGGATTGACAATTCACCAGTAAACAAGAAAAACATAGTATCATATAAAGTTTTTATTCTGATAGTGGAAGAAGCAACTCTTGCAAATATACATACATTTAGTCATTTATAATAAATCAGCTAGTGAAGGCTATACAGGCAAACAGTTCACGGTGAGGGGACACACAACGAAAGAAACTAACTTATAAGATAAAATAGGCAGGTCATCTGTGAGGAAGTAATGCTATTCAGAGGTTTACATAAACCCAGGGAGGAAGCAAGTCCTAGCAGAGGTATAGAAGAAGAGCATTTCAGTAAGGAGGAACATCAAGAGCAAGAGGACTTGGATAGGAGTGGGCTGGGGACATTCAGACCAGCAATGTGACCAATGTCTCTGAAAAAGCATCACCAAGGGCAAAAGCAGTGTGGGTTAAGTTCAGAGATGGGGTTGAAGGCCAAATTATGAATGGGATAATAAATCAAATAAGGCCTTGAAGGTTTGGTGCTAAGGAGTAACATAACCTTAATTATAATCTTAAAACAACCCTCTGGCTGCTATACAGAAAATAAATTCTGAACTTAAGCAGTAATAGAAGGAGAGACACTAGTGAAGGTGACTTAAATTAAGGTGATTAAAGAAGAGCTCCCCAAAATTGTTACACACTATATTGCATATATATTTTTAAAGAAGGCTGTTCCTTACATCATCTACTGCCTATAGACAATAAAATTTGACTGCTAATGCCATTAGCAGTCACATTTTTAGTAACCTTAACATTTAAAATCAAGTTTTAAATGTAATTACATTTTGACGTTTAAAACTATGTGTGTGTGTATAGTTTTTTCAATATAGCTATTTTCATAAATACCTAGATATATAAAGAAGAAAAAACACCAAGAATCCTATTATATGTAAATCACATTGTGATATTAAATATTATTGGCAATGTTTCTACCAATATTGATGTATTGTAATTGAAATGATATTATATATGCAATGTCTTATAGTATGAACATAATATTAAGGCATTTAAACAATAAGTTCAATTCTATATATAAATTTGTTACATAGATATGTCACAATTTAGTCAAAGTATGCTTATAAAGATAATAAAAGGATAATCAACAAAGCACATAGTGTAAAATGAGTGCCCTGGAAAGTTTTTTTTTTAATAATATTGAGATTTCTTGAATTTCTATATTTATTACTCTTACCTGAAAACCGCTTTCACTGCTAAGCAACATAGAAAATGACCAATGTCTAGGCAGCAAGACTTCTTTAAAAGATTCTCTCTAGTACAAAACAAATAAATAAATGAATGCTCAGACATTTCCTAGGCTACATAATGAACTGCCCTATTGTATCCTAATCCTCAACCTCACTGCATCCTGCCAGCTCCTAACAGACTAATACTCGGGTAATCCATTATCTGTTGGAATCCAAGCAGAAAACAGAAAGCACACCAATTATGTTAACTGGGAAAATTCATATAGGAAATTAAACAGTAATTTGGAAGACAGAAAAGCAGAGGGGGAAAACATACATAAGAGAAATGATACTTATAGGAAGTAGCTACCGTCCTGAGCACTTGGTGAAGAAAGGGCAGAGGTTGAAGTTTATTGGAGCATACAAACAGGAAATCCCCCAGAAGGGAGCTCAAATATCTGAAGATGAGATATAACTTACTTGAGTCTGACATCTAAGGAACTGGGCGTATGGCTTCTTCAAAACCAGGACTCTGACGTCTGAGAAGGGGTGTTGCCCAGGTGGTCTCTGAAGGCCATAAGGTCCAGGGAGAATTGCAAAAGCATTGGAAGCTAGAGAACTACTTGAGACAAAGTGAATTGCTTTTAAGATGATGCTGATAGGAATTATTAGTGATCAGATTAAATTCCTTCTCTTCTCTCTTCCCTTCCACTCTCCCTCCACTGATCCACATTATGATAGGCCAAAGCAAGAATATGGTTTGCAAAACCTCAGCCTTAGCATTACAAACAAAACTTTTTTTTAAGGATGGAAGTGGGATTGTGGAGCAGAAATACAACAGCCGAATAACCGACACACAAGCCTAAGGACCTATTGCTGTTCATTTGAAGGCTTGATATCTATATCAAGTCACAGAATAAAGAAACCCATGAATCTGGTTCTTCAGATACAGGCTTCATGCTAAAATGTGATTGCTATCCAAATTGCTGACAAAATACAGATAACAAACATGGTTGAGTCACATCCCTGGTCAATTATTTTATCACAGATGCAAAGGCAAATTCTTTGGAATATTTTCATTAGTAAGCAATTAATAATGTTACTTGAATTTTTTTTCCTATGGCCAAAGAAATAAAATCAGCCTGCCTCACAGAATACTTTAATAGGGTGAACCAAATATGAATTAAATTATCCCTGGCTGATATTCACCATCTTATTCCACTATATGTAGGCAAGTATGTACTCGATTTGAATTGCATTATTTAGATTATTACATCATTGAACCAGTATAAAAGCTTCATGAGTGCATGGGGTACAATTGTTTTTGGGTTTTGTTATTATTATTATTTTTTTGCAATTGGTGTGTCCCCAATATCTAATAGAGTACCAGACATGTAGTGGGCCCTCAGAATATATTTTTGTTAAACAAATGGGTATACATTGTACTTTGAAATCTAGCCTTGAAACACATTTAAATGTTTTACCAATTATACAATATAAATTTAATATGTATAATTGAATGTTAATTATAAAGCCTTTGTATTTTTAGGTTTCTGCATTTACATTAAGAGAAATGAGATAATGTGCTGCAGGCTGATCTGTTTCTTTCAATCACTCATTGTTTCTCTATTTAAAATACATTTAAAATGTGTTAGAAATCACAGTACTCACTGTGGGCAGAGAAAGTACAATGTATTAATGATCTAAACAATACTTGAAAGCATCTATATTAAATGTAGCTGTCGAAACAATACCATATATACATATACATACATGATTACATATATTCACATTAACTTTAAAAACAATATATTTAAATAAAATATTTTGTAATTACGCGTATTAATAAAATCTTCAAAATAGAATTATATAACCTTTTATCATATCAGATAGAGTATTATATTATATATTTATACTTTGTATTTTATATTATATCAATTTTATAATATATCTTTACCTATCTATCTGATTTGTTCATATTATAACTGTGATAGTTAATTTTACATGTCAACATGATAGGGTCAAGGATATTCAGGTTAAGCTTTGTTTCTTGGTGTGTATGTGAAGGTGTTTTTGGATGAAGTTAACATTTGAATTGGTGAATTCAGTCAAGTCAGGTGCCCTGTGCAATGTGGTTTGGCACCTTGCAATTCACGGAGGGTCAGAGTAGAACAAAAGGCAAAGGAAAGAGAAATGTTTGTTACTAACTGAAAGAGGACATCTCATTTCATCTTATTTTGCTCTCCATTGCTTTCCCTGGTCTCAGACTTTTTGATCAGACTGAATTACACCATCACCTTTCCTGAGTCTCTACTCACAGGCAGCAGATCATGAGACTTCTTAGCCTCCAGAATCCAGTGAATCAATTCCTCATGATAGTGTTTCATGCATATTCTTTTGGTTCTGTTTCTCTGGAAAACCTTGACTAACACAGTAACTAATTGAGGGTAGCCATCGTGTAATACATAGAGTACCTGAAGAGAAATGAGTCTATCTTTATACTCAAGGCTCTAGTAGTCCAGGTTTTTTTCTTGTTTTTTTATTTAAATAATTGATTTCTCCATCTTTTGCAGTAAGTTACAAATATTTTAAAATAGTGCTAGTGTCAATAATAATGACACATATACAATGCAAAAATAATAATAATACTTCAAACTTTTGTAATCCTGTACACTTCTTAAAATGATTTTGCATACATTTTATTCTTTCTTATTTTGATTCATAAATTAATGGTATAGTGTAGAACATTTGCATATTATCACCCTTTTACATATAATAAAAATGAAGTCAGTGATAGTTTATAAATATATAAATCAGATATTTTGATCATATTATATATTGTTAAATTAAAAAATTAAGTTTAATTTTTTTCTACTTTTAAATTACAATTTTTTTACACTATAAGAAACTGTATAGTTCTGAAATTTTAAATAATTCTTTGGTTTGCCATTTGTTCATGAGATAGTAAATTGTCTGAAGTTTCTAAGCCTAAAACCCAATGTGAAACTTTTTTTATTCTTCTATATTCCTTCAGGATCTAATTTATGTGTTTCATTTTGTGATTCCTCTTCCCAAAACAGAATGTATTACTCTCTCATCTCTGAAACAGCAACAAAATTCTTAATTCTGACTTAGAAAAAAATATCTCACATACCGGTAGACACTTTTCAGATACGTATTTTCAAACATGCGTGGAAGTTATTTTATTTGGATATTAAAAGAATAGAGACTCTAAAATGTTTTAAAATGTGAAGATGGCTAGGTTATACTTGTTTATAATACATAAATAAATTCACTCATATATGTTTGGAATTCAGGATGGCACTTGGGATCCTGGATTTCCGTATGTGAATCTCCCTAATGAATGATAAGTGGCAAAAAAGGGAAAAAAGCAAATGACTTTATTGATCTAGGTAAGCACGTGCTAGCCTATGAATGAAGAAATAAATCTTCTGGTAAACTCAAAAGATGCTAAGACAGAATATCTGTAAATAACACCCATAACTGAAGCCATTGCTTCATTTATTTGCACTCACAGCTTCAACCCAAGAGGACAAGGAAATAGAAAGCCCAAACATACCTAAGAAAGAAGTAGAAAAGCCATGAAAGAAAGGCAGGATTGAGCCAAAGGAAAATCGATTCACTATGCACTTATTATAATTAAGGCCACAGCTAAGTCTGTCTCAAACTGAGGCATGAGAACAAGGCCTTTATATCCTCACATCAGCCAGTAGATGGGGTTTGGGACATACTACGCCAAAATACATCACCTTGACATATTGATATCTTAAACGGAGTGAGTTTGAAAAAACAGGGGAAACAAGAAGGCCACTCTGGTCTTCCCTACTCTTACTTTTGTCTCCTGAAAGCAGTGAACAAATACACCACGTGAAGGGGACATTCCCTGAATCAGCAGGAAGAGAAACAATTTTATCACTACAGATAGGGAATTCAGGGCGAAGAAATCTGTATAAACAAATCTTATTTAACCAATTCTTATCTTCCTAGTTACTTCTTAACCACATACTACCCCTGGTCTAAACCCCTCTGTATTCATCAATTCTTCACAATTGTCTAAGAAGCATAAAAACTTTCTGCTTTGATGGCTTCTTCAGGGTCTTTATCGTACTCTCATGAAGGTTTCCATGTACATTAAACATTCAGTAAAATTTGATTGTTTTTCTCCTATTTACCTTTCTTCGGCCATTCAATTTTCAGCCCCAGCCAGGGAAATTAAGAGAGTTGAAGAAAACATTTTCCTTTTTTCTCCCTTCCATAGTCAATAACCGTGGACAGACCACAGGAAGGAGCTGTAACCTTGGGTGACATTTCCCTGTGAATCAGGGCAAATCCCAATGAGAGGTACAGGTGGGAACAATCAGAGGCTGATATTTTTACCTTCCAGTGAAATTGATGTGTTGGCCCTGAGAGGCACATCTGGGCACATCATCACATTATTCACGAAAATAATCTCTCAAAGGTTAAATGTTTCCCATTAATATTAAATTCCTTTGAAAGACATGTCATTCTTTTGTCACTATTATTAATGCAAATATTACCTCCATTATATTTCCTAAAAGATTTCGTGATGGAAAATTTCTATTGATTTTTTTCTAATAACTACATACATAACTAACCACTTTCCTGAATGACTTTTTTTTATCACCTTAGGTTCTACAGGTATGTGATTATTCATATGCACATCTAGTCTACCCCGGACCAAAAATAGCAATTTGTTCCTGGAAAAACAAAACTAGGTCAATTATCATCATTAGAACATTAAGTATAAGTGACATTATTGCTTCACAATTGGCTCAGTAGTTAACAAACAAAGCCATCATGTGATAGTCAATAGGACTGAAATTTCCATGCAACAAAATTTAAAAGAAGAGCACAGACAAAATAAATCAATATGAACAAAGCAACTGACGCATGAAATTGCAGCTACTTTACACTGACAAAGCCAGAGTTGTCTGAAACAAGACCTTAGCGCAGTGGGGCCAACTCCTCACCTAAGAAAGCAGCTGCCCTGCGGCTCTCCTGTCTGTGTCCAGCCTCTCTCAAGCCAGGGGAAATCCAAATCCATTCAATCATGCAAAGCAATGCCTGGGAGCAAGAAAAATGATATGAAAACTCTCTATAATGTCAAATTCTTGTAAGTCAAATGGGCATATTTCAGGTGACATCTGTTTTGAGAATATTTTTCATCGTTTCCAATTTTCATAACATTGTCTACCTAGTCAGAGAGTTGGTTTACACTTCTATAATGTTCAATAATAATAACAGTCACGCTAATGAGAGTTTTATGTGTTTCACAATTCATTATGATTACAAAATTTTCTCTCACTCTTATTTCTTTCTCTACTTATGAATGAATACAAAGATGAAATAGAGAATAATATATGTACGTATATATATATATATACAGTTATAGAAAAATAATATTAGTATAATACCCAATGTTTCATTAAATTCCAATATAACTGATATGCTCAGCATTTTTTTGTTTTTCTCTGCTGGTTGCTACAGACACCATTATTTATTGCATCATTTTTGTTGTTGTTGTTGTTTAATTACTTGTTTGTTTTTCCTGATATTTTTTCTGAAGAATAGAGTGGATTTAATTTATTCAGATTTGCATATTTGAACACATCTTCTGTTACTTTTCACCTTGAAAGAAAATTTAACTGAAAATAATATCTGTGAAACTATTTCTGAGATTTAAAAAATTTGCTCCATTGTGTTCTACCATTGTTAGCTGACCTAAAAAAATTAAATCAAGCCTGATCTTTCCCTTTTTAGGATTTTTTTCATGTGAGCATTTTCTCATCTGTATGCTCAGAGAATTCTATAGTGATGATTTTTGGCAATTATTTTTTAAAGAATATATGTTGGCATTTATTGAATCATGTTCACAGAAGTCATCCTTTTTCAATATATATATTCAAGTTTTTCTTCATGTTTTCTTTAATAATATATATATTTTTTGTTTGTTCTTTTTCTCTTCTTCAAAACAGCAATTGTGAACAATGCAAGATCAATATTTTTCTTTTATATTTGTTATCTCCTTTCTAATTTTTACTTCTCTTTCTTTTTTATTTATTGTATTTATTTATTTTTATACTCTTTTTCTGTTAGTGCAGCATGTTTCTGACTAAATTTTTAGTGGAGTTCTTTCCTTTAAATTTTTTTTCCCATTGACCATATTACCTTCATTTCTAGCATAATATATACTTATTGTGCATCTACTTCTTAAGTTCTACAGCTCAAAATTTATCTCACTTTTTAAAAATTCTTATATCTTCATTTAGCCATTGTAGATTTTCCCTGAGGCCTTTACATACTGGAACCTTATTACATTTAAGTTCTTGAAAAAACATGGGCAATGGTTTTTCATCAAAGGTTTTACCTTTTCCATAGTTCTTCTTACTGGTTGTGGTTATTTCTATGGAAATTATTATCACATTTTATTTCTCTTTAGCTGTGTGGCACTTTAATGTAGTTTCCATGGTAGTTCTTTTTAAATTACTACACATAATTGATTGGCGGGAGCTCATTCTGCATCAACCATTTGCCAGAAATATAGTGATGGGGCAAAGCTAGAAGATAAAGGGCTCCAGATACCTTTTACTTTTATGTATTACTTGGTACAGGCTGACAGGTATTAACCCTGGTTCACCAGAAACGTTCCACAGTACATTCATGGGAAAACTTGATCATGTGTAACATTTTATCTGTCATTCATCCTTAAGTGGCAAAGATAGACACCTGAAGATGTCATTCTACTTATATTTTTCCTCTGTCATGTTTTACATTTAGATGTTTTGTGCAAAGATGACATCTGAGAATTTTCTCCTTTATCTTCAATTCTCTCATTTTTTCTTTGTGAGATATCAAATTAAGACCTGGAAGAGAAATTTACTTTAATATCCAGTCCACACATATTTATTTGATTGTTCCAAATGCCATATTATTTATTAATGTGTTTCCCCCTTCTGGAGACTTACATGGTTTGTAGAACTTTATGCTTTGCCTGCCAAAGCAAAAAAAAAGAAGAAGGAGAGAGAGAGAGTCTCATTTAAATTATGTATAGAGAGAATGTCAATATCATAATGACTATCTTCTGGAAGAGAAATTAATCTTTATAAGACTAGAGTTAGAAGTGGAAAGAAGTTAATAGTATTGAGAAATGTGTAATGGAACAATGTTAGTTTGTGTTTGTTTGTTTGTTTTATTACATTACTCCAAGATGCCGGATCAAAATTCTTTCAGTTTAAAATTTACTAAAAAAAGTGATCTAATTACTGTAAGCATCCATATTGAGAACAATATGAAATTATTTTCAAAATAAGATTATATAAGTGGGGGTAGGGATCTGCCATATATTCATTTTAGCAGGTAAAGCATGTGAAAGGACCACAATTTCTTCTGTTTGCTCAATTGTTATATAACAAGTATAGTGATGGCCGAGAAGAAAAAAAATACAGATGTTAAAGAAAAATTTCAAAGATAATTTATTTATAAAGGCTAATATATTTGAACTATATACGGGAATAAATTTTAACCTAAGAAGTTCACATATACTGGTATAGAGTCTAGAAAATGTTTTCAATAGAATCTCTACAAATTGAGAAAATTTATAAATGTGTCTAGGTTTTAATTATTTTTCAATGATTTTCATTTGTTTTGATTTACATATTAAAGAATTATGAGAGGAAGCTGGGATGGCTCAGTGGGTTAAGGGCTCACTTTGCAGCCCCGGGCACCAAGGATCAAATCCTGCCCTCAGTCTGTGTGGACCCATATGCTGAACTGGGGTTTACTTCCCACATAGGAGGCCCCCAGTTCGGTTTTTGCCCCTGGCTTGGGGAGACGTGCCTCCCATGAGGGAGGCCCCCAGCCCAGTTCCCACCCTGTGCGGCCCTCGCCCACCTGTGTGGAACGAAACCATGTTGAAAACTGATGATGTACAACTATGGAGACTGCCCTGGACCCTCTCTCTTCTCTCTGTCTCTCTCTGTCTCTGCTTCTGTCAAAAACAATAAAATATATCTTTAAAGAATTATGAAAAGCAAGCATTGTACATCTTTATTTTTCAAGTTCATTTAAAATTACCATTAGTGAACTCTAAGATTTTGAAAATTTTTGGATGTATGATAAGTTTATCGGTGTTGGAGAAAGGAGCAGAAATGGACCAGGAAGGAAACCAAGTGGATTATCCAGTGCACCTGCCTATCTTTGAACACACACAGTCACATGTTACACTCCATCTACGTTTAACTAGCATTGCATAAAAATTTTAAAGTAATCCTCACTGGTAAAATGAAAAGATCTCTAAGTTAATAATGTATAAATTACTGCAACATTACAAAATAGGTTTATATTTATTCAGTCTAGTTGTGAGTGTATTTCATGTTCATTACAAATATTTCATTATATAATTTTTTTATGTACTTACCATAAGGGATATAAATTATTGTGACGTTATGATTCCTTTAGTCTAAATAATATTTTTAAACACTGATTTGGTGTTCTAACTTTTTCACTAGAAAATGTCAACTACTTTGAAATTGTGAAAGTAATTTGTTGTTATTGTTGTTTTGGTGGTGGTGGTTGTAATTTTTATTATGGTATATGCTCATAATTCTGTTTCTATCACATAATATTTTATGCATTTATATAATGAAGTGGAAATAGTTTAATTTTTAAAAATAAAACCATACTTTTCTATCTTTTTTGAGGTATACTCAGTATAG
This sequence comes from Craseonycteris thonglongyai, assembly GCA_004027555.1. NCBI lineage: Eukaryota > Metazoa > Chordata > Mammalia > Chiroptera > Craseonycteridae > Craseonycteris > Craseonycteris thonglongyai. The sequence continues at coordinate 8,718 of PVKE010009831.1, read as the reverse complement.
TAGAAATTGCACATATTTAATATGTACATTTTGATGAATTAGGACTTTTTAAACTGTCATTTTTTATTACTGTTTCCCCAGGCAACTGCTTTTAATTTGTTCTGTCTTTATGTTTTCTGGAAGTTATCTTCGTATTTCTAATGAATAACTTGAATTATTATTTATTGATTAATCAAGTTTATTCATTAACCATTGATCTAATATTAAAAATAGATGAAGAGCTCATTGATTTACATATTGATGTGTTTCACAAGCCTTTTCTTTCTGATAATTGCATCACTATTTTTATTAACGCTACTGGTTATTTTTTAACTTATACGTTATAACAAATCAGAATATTATGATTTATCAATATAAAGCAGTGTCTAATTAATTCTCTTCATAATAAAAGAGGTTGTCTGAATTTTATCTATTCTCTATATCAATTCCTGCATATTCCTTATAGTCAAAAGCTATTAGAAATGTTTAAAAAACACAATTTATGTGATGCAAACAAATTTTATTTAACACTTTCTGAATCAGTCTCCAGAGAATGGCAAAATTAGGTGAAAGGCAGAAAACTTTAACAGGATAAAAAATAAAGAACAAGGCAGAAAAAAATATTTAGAAAACATTTAGTTCGTTGGGACCACATAGTCAATCTTGTTTGAGGTAAAAAGAAACAAGGAAATAAGTATAGAACCCAGTATTGGCTTGGCATTTGGGAATTGACTATTTGTATTATACTGAATTTCTAGTGAAGCAGAGCATTTAGAGTAGTCTTTTGACTTCCCTAGGACACATTGGAAGAAAGAGAATTGTCTTGGTCAACGTATAAAATATACTAACATTAATGATACCTGATGAGCTAAATCAACAGCAACAACAACACAAAACAAATCTCATAATAGTTTAAGGAAGTTCACAAATTTCTGTGGGGCCGCATTCAAAGCTACCCTGGGCCACACGTGGCCCATCGGCTGCAGTTTAGACAAGCTTGGACTATATGTTTAAAGAGAGACAGATTTCCAATAGTCTGTAACTGTTGGCTTCAACACTGTATACAATAAGCTATCATGTTGGAAAGATTAGAAAATAGAGATGAAAGATTAGATAGATAGATAATAGATAGATAGATACATACATAGATAGATAGATTAATAGACCAACCTCTGAATCTTTTTGAAAACATCATTAAAAAATAAGATTTATTTTTTGGAGACTAATATGAGCATGACTGAAACAGAGAGATAATTTTCTCTGCTGAATTGAATAAATGTTGGTGAGTTCCTTGTTCCCACTTATTTATTAAAAATTATTATTGATCACCTTTTTCATTCCAAGTGAATAAAAAAGGTGATCAATAGGCATAGAAGCTACATTTATAATAAATTAAGCGGCTAACACCCCTGTGCTAATGCTGATATGAGAGGGAAGAGAGACATAAATAATTCCTGTAAAACAATTACACACACAATTGATAATGATTGCAAATAATGCATAATGGTGCTAACGAACAGTGTATACAAGAGGCCCAAAGAAATCCCCTTGAGGAAGCACTGTTTCAATTGAAACTTAAAGATATGTAGACATTATACAGGTAAAAAGAAAAAATAACCTGTCAAGGGAATTTATAGTCTGTGTGTAAGCACTTAGAAAAAAGAGCTAAGAACTATACAAAAAATATGAAGAAATTATTATGGATGATATAATCCCAGAAGGGGTGGAGATGATGATTGATAAAATGTTAAGAAAGGACCAAATTATGAAGGCTTCTGTAGATCAAGATAAAGATTCTGAAACCGATGTTAAGTGTGGTGGATGACAATTGAAGGGTTTTAAACTAGTGAGTGAAATGATCAATCAGTCACATTTACTGATTTTATCTTAATAATATATTTCAAAGTGATTTTATATCCTCATTTCTGTGGCCACTACTCCCGTAGTTCTGAATGCTAATCCAGATGCTTAATACTACTCACCTGGACTATTCAATGGGATTTTTAAAAGACCTGTCAAATTTAGATTCTTGTTGAGGTACAACTTTGATCATCTAGCCTCCCTATTCAGTAACTCCTCATTAGGTAAAGGATATTCCTTAGCCTGACAGTCAAAGCTCTCTAGTTTTGTCATCTCTCATATTTTACATTACAACTCAGCAATCAACTTGAACTACTCCAGATTTCCTACACATATTTGCAACTACTATCCCTACCCATCATTTTCATCTAGTTGTTTCCTGGACCCTGACTCTATTCTCTATGTGTTCAATTTTTTTGTTGGTGTGAAAATGTAATCCTAAGTGCACTTCTAACACCCACGATATCTTTGACCAATTCAAACCAGATGTCCTTGTATTTTAATTTAATTAATTAATCAGACAAATATATATACAGAGCTGTAATGTGTAAGGTACTCTTCTAGACACCACTTGTTTTTAAAGATTAATTTGACAGGTTTTCTGGTAGCAAAAGAGAAACATGCCTTTCTACCTAAGTGAAAGGTATATCTTGTAATTTGATGATTTCTGTAGTAGCAATAAATACTATCAGTGTAAACTCAAAGACCAAAAAGTAAATATATCCTCTAGAGGAGTAAGAAATAGCTTTCAAAGGAGGCATGCCTAAGTAGGCCTTAAAGATTAGGCTTTCTAGATCAAATATGGTCAAAGTCATTCTGGAAAGAAGGGATGTCTGTTTGTGTCTTATTACTTCTGGGTTATGTTGACCCTGATTTTGGGCAGTGGGTCTACTTATTCATGTATCTAGTAGCTGCAATGTCTTGCTTTGTTTCTATTTAAGTTATTTAACTTAGGAACTATTATTTTCAATATGATATATTGAATGTAAAATATTTTATGTGTTATTTATATAATATATTGCATTTATGGTGGGATATACAGAAATGAGAATAAATGATTACCAAAATAATTATGAAAGAATCTCATGTGATAGGAAAAATATCGTGAATATTTTCATAAATCTAATATTTTAAACATTATTAAATTATATTGTCTGTCTCACCTTTGCTAAAGATGTCTAAGATTATACAAATTATGGTTTTAGTCTTTTTAAATTTATCAGACATCTATGCATTTATATAAAGTATCTAGCTAGGACCATCAGCCATTCAGCTTTCCCAGGACTTGCCTGGTTTTAGAAATAAAAGACTCACGACACAAGAAACCTCTCAGTCAGGCAAACCAGCATATTTGGTTACCCTTTTCATTTGATAACATTAAAAAACAGAATTTAGAAAAAGAGCCTAAAACTCAAGAGTAGTTTTCCCATAGAAATGAAATGTTACTACTATGTCTACACTTACTTTGGCTTCAACGTGTGGAAAGATCCTACTTAAGTACATACTGTAATCAGTGGTTTAATTCAGTGATTGCTCTTTAAAAAACATTACATATTGAAATCTATGTCAGATTGTTAGGTGTAAAAATAAATAGATATATTGCATCTCCACTTAGGAAAAAAAAGTAAGAAAAAAATAATTACTCAACCAGGTTGCTATGATACAAAATGCCTGCCTTTAATGCAATATTATACAATTTCAAAAACACAAAAAAAGTAATGATATTCAGTCACGTTGAGGAGCACTCAAAGGGAATGAATTCCTAGGTGACCATTAGACAGGAAATAGAGTATAATCGCTGGAAATGTAACCAGATGGAGGAAATTATACTCACTAAAGGGTAGTACAATGTGATAAGCAATTTTTACAATGGGATAAGGGAAAATGAATAATAATCAACACAGAAAACTATTCTTGGTTAACAAGAAAAATATAAACACTAAAATTGAACACTTTTATTAAAATGTTAATTTTTTCTACAAAAAATTTTTAATGGTTATTTTTTATAAGGACTACATTATGTGCATCACTTGAATAATTCCAGTTTTTCTTCACAATTCTATTCTGGATCTATTTTATTTTCTTATAAGAACCAGTTGAGGCATAGAATTAAATGATCTAATCTTTTAATTTACATTCCAATTGGCTATACATAAAAAGAGAATTTAGGAATAAGAATTATTTAATTTTTCAAATATTCAGTATGTTTAAAATGCAACTATTAAGGATTCATGTCAACACACAAAGTAATTTCAAAACTTTCAAATTTAATTGGAAGTGTTCCTTTACATAAACTTTTTTAAAGAGATCAAGTAATTAAAAATTAATTTCTTCCATAAAAATTATCATAGAACCCTAAGCATGTATATATTATGTAGATTTGCTGCAATACACAGCCCAAAACATGTGTGTATAAAAGAAATAAGAGAAATGCGAGATTCCCCAAAGCTCAATTCAAGCTATCTATGACTAAATGTATGTAAATACTTCACCCCAGAGGAGACAACCCTCTTCATTTTATTCATGAACTAAGTTTAAATTTGCAGAGATCATTCAGCACGTACATTAAAAAAAAAAAATAAGAAGAAAAAAATCTTAATTCTCCCCTGGCTTAAACACAGAACACCAACAGAGATAAGTGAATCAAATTTACAATTATTAATTAAGTGCAACAAATTCACTGCCTAAGGTGTTTTAGATTTATTGTTGATGTATCAAACTTAAAAAGGATGTGAAAAACAATGGGTAATACTCTCCGGGCATAAAGACAAGCAAATATTCTAGAGAGGGATAAAGAGGGAGAGAGGAATGGAGGAAGAGAGAGCAAGAGAGAGGGATCATATTGAAAATCTTTGATTAGCATAAGTATGTATATGTAACATATATATATATATATATATATATATATATATATATATAGCCTGTGATAGGAAAGCGAGTCTAATCTTTCAAATGTAGTTTGTTTTCATTACATCTTACCAAATGGGTAGTTTATCTTTAAGACTGAATTGGAACAGTAAAATAAAATGCATGCTACATACTTAAAAATACCAGGGGAAGCCGGGATGTCTCAGTGGGTTAAACGCTCAATTTGCAGCACCGGGGACCAGGTATCCCAGCCCCGGCCGGTGCGGACCCATATGCTGAACTGGGAGCTCTCCTGGTACAGTTCTCTCTCTGTCTCTGTATCTCTCTCTCTCTCTCTCTCTCTCTCTCTCTCTCTCTCTCTCTCTCTGTCTGTCTGTCAAAAATAAATTAAAAAAATATATATATATTTTAAAAAATATAAAAAAATTTATATTACAAGTTAGCAATTATTTATATTTGTTCCAATGAAAAACAATATTATTGTGTTTAAAAAAAGCATACATTGACCAGATAATCTGGTCTCAGGTGTAAAAAACCTCTCTTTCTAAGATTTATACTCTCTAATTAGTCAAGAACATTGTTTAATGGTGACAACCTCGAAGTGCAGACAAAGTCATGAAAATACATCTTCCCAGTTAACTCATAAAAAATAACAAAAAACACCTTGCTGTACAACATCTAAGCACGGCTCTAAAAAGGGCATCACAAAGTAAATCTTTCAGATCCTTCTTTCTGATGCAGGTTTTGAATTGACTATTTGACAATAAAGAAAACTATGAACTTAACTTCCCCTTTAAAGGTAAATGATCAACATTGTTAAATAAAAATTAAACATTAAGAACTTTTTAAATTTATTTATTACAAGGTTTTGTGCAGATTTCACTCTCACACATAAAATACTATAAACACACAAACAAATATTCATACTTACTAGATGCTAATATACATTCAGAGGATTCAATCTTGCTTGTGGTTTTGATGTGCTGACCCTCTAATTCAAGCATGTCTAACCTTTGGCCCAGGATGGCTTTGAATGAAGCCCAACACAAATTCTTAAAACGCTATAAGATTTTTTTGTGATTTTTATTTAGCTCATCAGCTTTTGTTAGTGTTAGTGTTAGTGTATTTTATGTATGTCCTAAGACAATTCTTCCAATGTGGCCCAGGGAATCCACAAGGTTGGACACCGCTGCAAAACATTCTCCTTGCATAAGACATGAGTGACATCTAATAAATAGTATTTCCCATGGATATATCCTTTCCATAAGACTTCTCAATTCTAAGATTTCTTGGTCTCAGCTTAAAGAGTATCCCCTAACAAATCCAAATTTAACTTCTTTAGCATTACTTATCATAATATAATAAGGTATTATGTTATTGTTTCTACATGTATTACTCTATGAAGTTGTTTAAAAAATTTTAAACTTATTTGTTGTCTTTATCTCTTTGTAACATGTATGAGAGAGAATGTTTGCCTATTATTTTTATTGCTATATTTCCAACATCTTTGAAATGTAAGAGCTATTTTGGTAAATGAAGGAAAATACTTTAACTGCTTTTTTATTTAGGGTGGAAATGGGGCTTGTTTTAAACAGAACAAAACCTACTCAAATATGTCTGTGGTTATGATGTTTTAAATTGTTCTATTGTTCTCAGAAGAAACTTTGATTTTTATATTGTTGTGAACTTAAATGATTCTATTTCATTATCTTTAATTGAATAATATGTTTTGTTTTGTTTTGATTTAATTATGTATAGTTTGAAACAGTGACTTAAGGATTACGTATAGTTTCAAGTAAAACAAAACTAAAAATAGCCAAAATAATTGTAGTTAGAGAAAAATAAAACTTTATCTCTTGCTGATAATAGGAGCCTACAGGTAGAAGATCTTTGACTCTAAAGGAATTCTCCTGCCTGTGTTCTTGATGATTTTCTGAGTACCAGAGATTAGGGAAAAGAAAGAACTAAAATGGTTTATCTTGGGTGGTCAAGTGGTGTGAATACTATTAAGTGAAAGAGTAAATAAATAATGGGTTGACTCTGAATAGGATGTCATAAAGTGATAGATGTAAAGATCTTGAAATTTTTATCTGGATCTTGAAAGACAAATTTTTTTCTGAATTATCGTATATTAGAGTCATCTATTTACCTGTGATAGCTTTGTTCGTTTTGTTTTGCTTTTTGATGATTGATTGTGTTTTATTATGGGTAGTTACTATAAATTTACAGTTGAAAAATAAATGGCAAAAAATCTGTAATAAGAGCCTAAAAATGACCACGGTGATTTTGTCTTATATTACCTATCATGTAATTTGCACATAGTAGTGCACATAAATATTCTATTATTAAGAGAGGAGTATGCAAGGAAAAAACAGGTTCAGTATTGGTAATTCGATTATTGGCAAATTAGAGATGTTCTCAGAATGTCTCAGTTGTAAAAGGAAGCTTGGGTTCATAGTCAAGGTAAAAACTGATACTGGGAATAGAGTTATAAACATTATCATGATTGACATGGCATATTAAGCCATGAAAACAGTTTTATGCAAAAAGTGGGGTGTAGAGCAAGAAGCTAAAAACACAAGGATAGTGTCATTTAAGTAAAATACACACGGGTTAATGAGAAGAACAGTAAACTTGTGGTCAATGAGATAAAAAATAGAGTCTTGTCTCATGAAACCTAATTAGGAGAGTATAAAAGAAGTAGGAAAATACTATTGACAAACCTGATGCAGAGACCTGACGTGTTACTATGGAAAGGGAGGGGCATGTATTTCACTCTGGGCCTTGCACTGCTCCAAACTACTGATTCTCTGTGACTTCTGAACTACTCAAGTGGGAATAAAGATCAGGCGAAGGAAAGAACTAGTATGAGGAAGAGTGGACTTAGTGGATCTGCAGTCTGCTCAGTTCTATCATTTATGTTCCTCCCTACAATTGCCAGCTGCTGGCCACGAGGAGATGTGGGCCAAATTCTGTACCTGCCTGGGCAGCATTCACACCTACAAAGACTCTTTTTCATGGTGCTGAGGCATCTTTGTTCCATTATTTGATCAGCCTGCTATTACCATGGAATTTAAAAAAAAAAAAAAAGAAAGAAAAAGTTTTACCTACTTTCTTTCTGCATAGGAGAATGATTAGAAATGTTTTCCTGTTATGAGAAGTGAAAAATATATCATATTATTAACTACACAATTGTTCAACTGTTTCAAGCAGAACAAGGATTTGAAAAGTAGTAACGGGATGAGAAGTTGTTATTCACTGATTTCCTAAATGAAAGGGGATTTAGCACATGATTTGGAAAAAAACTAGATTATAGTGCTTTGGGGAATAAAACTTTGCTATTGAAAATTATTCAGTAACGGTGGAGTTTTGGAAGAAGTTTGGTACCAAAGGAAGAAAAAAATTAGTTAATTCCTTTAACCAGTAAAATTGAGGACCACTATTTAATATTAAAGATAATGAATTAAAATAATAAGTGGAGGAAAATGAAAGCTTAGACTGAGATTGTAAGTTTATGTATAAGAAGGAAATGCTGCTAGGGATAAATGTTTTCTGTGAAGAAACACATGAATTTGTTCTAATATACTAAGGAAGACAGAGTGAACAGCTGTAGATGAATTATTCAGCTCTCTGCATTCTTAATTTCTTCTTTGACCCATAAGTATGCCTTCTATGTTTTGTGGAATGCAAGTAGTTAGGCAATATGGATGGCCAACAGAAGGGTGTTACTCATTTGTTGCTCCATTCTAACACATAAGCTTTGGTACTAAACACATATCCCCAAATGGTCATAAGCCTGGTACTTAGATCATTCTTTTTCTCTTTTTTAAGATGTTTCATAACAGAAAAATGTTGTGGCTCTCCTGCAGATATGTAGTACATCAAAGAAATACACTCTATGTATCCTGGATCCAATGAATAAGATATTATTCCACCTCATACAACAACTTAGGAAGAATATGATTAAGTTTCTGCTTTGTTTTCTGCTTGTATTTAAGAGTCTTTATGAAT
>PVKE010009830.1:0-43854 GCA_004027555.1 Craseonycteris thonglongyai | reverse complement strand
ATGTAATAGAACTAGCCGCATGTATTGCAGACCTTGTTCAGGGGAAAGCAGAAGAACTAGAGTTAGAAATTTTGAACCTTAAGAACGATATTTTGCTAAAATCCTTAATATCAGAGGACTTATGGAACATAGTCGACAAAGAAAGGTTCCCATTTTTAAAAAAAGCGGCATATAAAATCAAATCGTTTTTCGGGTCAACATATTTATGCGAATCTTTGTTTTCAAACATGACTTGAATAAAATCATGAAATAGATCTCGACTTACCGATGAGCATCTTAATAATTGTTTGCTAACAGGGTTGTCGTCATACTCTCCTAATTACGAGGCACTGGCCAATGAAATGCAATGCAATGCCAAAGATCACACTGACAGATTGGTTTTTTTTATGTTTTCTTTTATGTTTTTTTTTAAATGATTTTATTATACGTGTGTTTTTTATTTACTTTGTATTACGTTTTGTATATATGTTTCTTTGTGTGTATATAATTTGTACAATAAATTTATTATTTTAAAATTATTTTTGTTTATTATTTTTTATTCTTGTTCAATAATAAATATCCTTAGAAATAGCTGGTGCCCGCCGCCCTAACGATATTTTAGAATGCGCCCTAGGGTATAAAAAGGTTGGGAACCCCTGCTCTAACCCAATGAAGTACCTACTTGTTAGTATTTGATTGATGGAGGAACTAGGACCCAGAGGTAATTAATGATATTGGTCATAAGAGCAAACATATTTTTGAGTGCTTATTATAGGCCTTGTTGGGGATTTTCCATACATCATTTCATATAATATTCACTGTGACCCTCTGAGGTTGGTTCTATTGCCCCATTTTACAGAGAGAAGTTGAGTGACTCACCCCACATTGCCTAACACTGTGTCTATGATTGGTGCACACATACACTAATCGTCTGAAAGGTGAGTCCCGTCAAACAGGAGACTCTGATGTACAGAACATCTCATTCTGTGTTTATAGATGGGCATAAGGGTGAGCTGAGGCCCAGGCTGCCTTTGAGAAAGTACTTTACTCAGCAAGATTGTCCAACCTGCAGCCTGCGGGCCGCACATGGCCTGGCATGGCTTTGAATGTGGCCCAACACAAATTCATCAGCTTTCTTAAAACATTGTGAGATTTGTTTGCAGCTTTTTTTTTTTTTTTTTTTAGTTCATCAGTTATCATTAATGTTAATGTATTTTATGTGTGACCAAGACAATTCTTCCAATGTGGCCCCGGGAAGCCAAAAGTGTGGACACCCCTGCTCTAGAGGAAAATAAGAAGGCATGGGGAGGAGCCTATGGAAAATGTTAGCGAAATACCTCATTTTACCCTGAATCTTAGAAAAGGCCACGAAGCAATGAAATGCCTCATTTTAATTGTGTTGGAAGGGTTGGAGCAAGATGCAGGGCCTGATGGTCAGAGGTCCTCAAAATTCACAAGAAGGTCCCCTTCTGAGAGGGACAGTTATGACAGTGATGGACATCAGTGCAGAATGGCTGAGCTTGGCTGTCTTCGTAGAAAAGAACTTGAGGGATGGTCCTTAGATCCATTCACTTAACGAATATTGGACTTGTTCAAATTGAATTAAAAAGATCAGTAGGTGCCCTTAGGTGTGCTGAGAAGTCCATTTTCCTATCACCTTCCTATTCAAGATAATGTACTTTATAAGGCTTTGGCTATGACCTTGAGGACGCTCTCCCTCTTTTTATTTATTTTTTAAGATTTTATTTTATTGTTTGAGAAAAGGTGAGAGAGAGAGAGAGAGAGAGAGAGAGAGAGAGAGAGAGAGAGAGAGAGAGGAGGGAGAGCTCCGAGCGGTCTGCATAGTTGCACATCATTAGTTGTGACATGGTTTCATTTCACACAGGTGGATGTGGGGCTGCTGGGGACAGGAACTGAACCTCGCTGTTGCAAGGCAAGTGCTCAACCACTGAGCTATCCCGGCGTCCCCAAGAAGACTCTCTTACCATCTTAAATTCTCCGTGGTTAGAGCCGGTGTCCTCTAGACACCTGATTGTGCCTGGTTTGGGGATCACAGTGGGGCAGAGCACTCTTGATGGAGGTGATTCTGACTACATGTGTGCTCCCACTGCCAGCAATAGTCCAATCTCCCCATTCCCCACCAAGCCAGTGAGTCACAGAGCCCTGGGAGGAGGCACCATGCCCTGAGAAATGACACATTCAAATACTCAAGTGGCCAGAGATGGGTGATGAGAGGCAGCATCTGGAGCAGAAGCTGAAATACAAATTTGAAAACCATCTTGCAGATCATCACTTGTGAGGGCTAGAATCAAATCCCATTGGATTTATACTGGAAAAAGGAGAACTAGGAGGAAGAAAGTGAAGCATTAGGGCAGAACTTTAGAGATGGACACAGAAGACTTCTTGAATTCAGCGAAGGTAATGGCAGGGACTCTGTTCAGACTCCTTTGGCTTTGGGCAAGAAATGGTCATAAAGACATCAATTTTTCCTGGACTGGAATGTCCTATAGGTCCTTCACTCACTTGAAAAACTCCTATGCATTCTTCAAAACCCAACACAGGCATTACGCCTCCCAATGACTTCTGTGATCCCTCTGTGTTACTGCAACACTCTGTGCTTACTTTTGTCCTAATCCTTACTATTGGATCTTGGAATCATCTGTTTATTTTTCTCTTTCACCCACTCTGAGCAACTTGGTGTTAGAACAGTGCAGTCTTACTTGCTACATTTCCACTTAGCACATGGCCCATAGTAGAAGCTGAAAGCTTGCTTATGGATCCTGATTATAAATTAAAAAATGGCCCTTTCCACTCAGTTTGGCCATGAACCTAAAACTGCTCTAAAAAATGGTCTTTTTTATAAAACCATTGTGTTTTATATACCAGTCTTTTATGAGATTAAGTTGGAACATGAGTTCTTAAGAGCATGATTCCCTCAGGGTCCATGGGCAAAAGTGGGGAGGTGGGTCGGAGAGCCGGAGGCAGGGCAGTGTAGGGAGGGGGAATCAAATATACGGTGATGGAAAGTAAGCTGATAATGGGTGGTGAGCACATAATGCGATGTATAGACAATGTAATGTAGAATTGTACACCTGGAAACAGTGTAATTGATATCAATCAATGTTACCCCAATAAATTTATCAATTAAAAAAAAAATCATATTTTTGGATCTGACCAGCTCAGTGGATACACTACGGCCCCTTAGGCCCTGACTGGCCCCAGGGAGGCCTCGCTGATGTTATCCGTCTCCCTGTGACATCCCTGTTCTTCAGATTCAGTTGGGTTTGAGGCCGCCTCTGTCTGCTCCGTCTGTGGAATCTGCAGATGGTGCTGGCAGATGCTCAATGTGGTCCTGCTCAATGCTTCTTGTTCTCTGCTGGCGGCCAGGGGGCACGGAAGGGTGGGAGAGGGGGCCGGGAATTCGACTTCCAGGCCCAAAATAAAAACTCACCCATGTCGCCTGGAGAATGTGTCTTGACCTTCTTTGAGTTGCCTGTGCTGACATGGCTGTGGAGCTGCCGGGCGCTGCCGTCCCCGTGGAAAAGTTGGCGGGCACAGGCCTTACCGCTGTCCTCAATTTCCATCTCAGGATGGAAACAGCTCCAGCTTCCGCCTTCAGTGAGCCCTGCTCTGTGCTTCTTTGTGCGACATTTCTGAGAACTGCCTGCATCCCCGTTCTGGTGGTGAATTGATTTAGAAGATCCTTTGTGGATAGACCAGCTTCAAAAGCAGTCAGAGGCGGCTGTTTATCTTCCTTCTCCTGTCTAAGCGAGGCGACACTCTCGTAGAAAGGAGCGGGGGAAAGAAGCAAAGGGCCTTTTTTATTGACTTATAAACTCATTGAACTCCTTTTTGGGGGGCCATCGTGTGTCTGTGTTGTGGGTTAATAGTGTAATTGCCACGTGTTTTATCTTTAGTTAAATGGGGGGTGATGGTAAATCAGATCATTCTGTGTCTGTGAAGAGTGTGAGTTTTATATGAAATGTTTTTGGTTTTCTTTTGTTCCAGATGTTTGTTTAATTTTATTTCAGCTGACATTTATTGAGCCTTTAATGTGTGGTCAATGCAGATAAAAGATCCACAATTTTGGGAAGCTCCTGGGAGAGAGACCAGTAAACAAAGAATATAGTTTTTAGGGCAACCAGGGCACCCAACACTTTCAGATCCTAACTATAGAAGCTACGTTCATTTCCTTGAGATTACGATGCAGGTCTGAATTCTCTTACCCCTGGGCACAGGCAGGTCTTAGGCCATATATTTTTAGCATTATCTCAAGGGTGGAAAGGACTCTCTCATCTTAGTTCCAACGTGGGAAATCCTGGGGGAAGGTCTCTGTTTACTCTGGCTGAATCACACTGTGCCTTCTGGAGCCTGAGGTGGCGTAGGGGTTGGGGTGTGGATGTAGGATTGGCCACGCTCATTAGAACAGACGGTTGGAGAAAGAGGAGGCACTGTCCCATCAAACAGGAAAGTGCTGTTCCCAGAAAGAGGGAGGAGTGCTGGGCAGACAAGCAGTAGCTGCCCACTACAGCTGAGGAGCATTGATCAACATTGATTCCTGTCTGAAGAGAAAGCCAAGTCTTACATTCATCCACTTGAGCTATCTTCATCTGCAGCCACTCCCTCTGGTTAGGGCCATTATACGCTACCTTCATCATTGTCATCATCATAGTTAGTGAGCCCTCGCTATAGGCTAGGCATTGGAACAGGTTCTTTATATGCGTTACGTAGTTTATTTCCACAGCAGTACTGTAAAGCACATATTATTTTGCTACTTAATTGAAACTCAAAAACATTAAGTGACTTACTCAAAGTCATGTACCTAGTAAATAGGGGAGCCAGGATTTTAAGTGCAGGCTGTCTGGCTTCAAGGCTTGCCTTCTTTCTGCTACCCAATTGTTGCTTGAGATGTGTACATCGTTAGTAAGAGAGAAAATCTAATGATGATGTGTAACTGAACTCGAAGATTTTTTACCTCCAACCATACCCTCCAGAATTCCCACCGGACATTCTCTGTCTGTGGTCATGTTTTATGAGGGTTCCAGGCACAAGGAAGGGTGTTCAGAACAGGCCTGGAACAAACAGCCCTTCTAACAGGTCTCCTAGTGCAAATCTGTAGAGGTCACGGTCAGCCAGCTGGCAAAGCTAAGAATGGGTGCGAGAACATATTGATTATTGGCTGTTGATGGAAACAATTACAGTGTCCATGATTATTATTATATTTTAGAATTTTTGGAAAAAAGCAAGCAAAAGGAATGCAGCAAAAATGTGTTACGTTCCCAGGAGACATCTCAATTTTGGTTGACTAATACAGTAATAATGACAATGACAATACTAAATATCCACAGTCTGCCAGTATTTTCTCAAGGAGTGAAATACTTGAAAATAAGGTAAATTTCTGTCTTATTTTGTTCATTTTTATTTTTAAATTTATTTTTTATCTTTTCCTATTTTTATTTTGCTCACTTTTACGTATAAGTGAGGTCATGCAATATTTGTCTCTCTCTGTGTCTGGCTTATTTCACTTTGCATGATGTTTTCCAGGTTCATCTATGTTGTTGCAGATGACAGGATTTCCTTCTTTTTAAAAGCTGAATAATATAACATTGTATGTGTGTGTATATGCATGAGAGCTGTCTGGAAAAAATCCAGCCATTGTCAATAGGATGAGAATGGTTACATGGCTGGATACTTTCCAGACAGCCCTTATATGTATGTGTGTGTGTATCTATATGACATTTTATTTATCCGTTATTTATCTGTCTTATTTTTAATAAAAGTAACAAGATATTCTGAAACCTCTTAGAATGGTATATAAAGGTTAGCATACCACTCTTAATTTAGAATGAATGAAGTTGATCCCTGTTATAATATTGATGGTAGAGATGAGGGTGATATTCATTCTTCAGACATTTTCTGTCCCTGTGAGGAAAAGATATGCCCCACCATAAATAGAGAAAACCTGTACGAAGGGTGGCTGGGATTATTATTTGTTAGGGCCTTAGAACAGATCTGGTACATGGTAACAACTACATAAATGCCTCTTAAATTAAAGTGCACAGTACTTTGGAGTTTAGAGCCTTTTTTATATGTCTCCTCTTTTGACTCTTGCAACAACCCTGGAGATTGGTAAAAGAGAGATTATATTCCCACTTTACAGATAAAGAAAATGTAGTTCAGAGAGGTTAAGGAATTTGCTTAAGGCCATCCAGGCAATAACCAGAAAGGATCAATCTAGAATTCAGGATTCTCTTTCCCTTTTGGGTGCTCAGGTCATGAGATCAGTGGTGGCCAAGATTTCGTTTTCATGGACAAGTGTAGAAATTGAGGGGAACTATGAAGGTTATTCCCCATTTCTTCTTTTGTCTCAATCCATTCTGTGCCCGTCTCGGGCCTTCTCTGTGCTTAGCAGGCCTACCCCCATGGAATGTGCCATTTGGATACCCTTGCTGGCTGGCTTCCCATTGGGTGTGGCCTATGGGAGTCCCTGGCAGGAGACTGGGGCATGACAGGAGAGAAATGCTACTTCAGTACTGTGTGTCAGTAGTCATGCCGATCCAAAGCTATGGCTTCTGCTGGTGGCCTTTTCCCTGGCGCTGACTCCCACCCCTTAACCCTTCCAGGCATCTCACCTCTTTGTTCATTCTCCCCACTCTCCCGGCTCTATGAGTGGTCCCTTCATTGATGTCTCTTCATTTGAACCATCAGGGGGTGAATTCTCTTTCCCGCTGAGACCAAGCCTGTTACTAAGGCCAATATTGACTTGCTTATGTTTATATTGCAAAGTAAGGGATAAACAAATAAGAAAATCCAAACAACACTGCTGTTTACCACTGCTCCATTTATCCCGTTAAAACAAAGACCTCTTAACACCAGAAAAAGAAGGAAGGGAATCATAGAAAATCTGACTATATTGCATTGTTCTTATTTTATTATGACTTAGTAAAAACTATCTGAGATTGGATATGGTCCATGGGCCATTGTTTGGAAGCAAATAAGTGGGATCATTTCACGACTCTAGTGATATGTTCCCCTGGTATTTAACGTAGTTAGAAAAAGAGCCTAATACATTTCTGCGCATTTCCCACTATGGTTTACAATGTACGTACAAAGCTTCGTAAATGCTCCATGGGCTCTTTTCAACAACCTGCATTAACTTTCTATTTTGTGTACTCCCCCCCACACTGGGGATGTACAGGTGTATAAGACTGGCCCCAGCCATCACAGTCTAGTTGGAGTGACAGAGAAGAAAAGAAACAATTGTAATGTTTGAAGTAACAGGCTAGGAAGACAATTGGCATTGGGCTGTAGGAGCACTTTGCAGACATAGCAACTGATTTTTGGGGGGATGGGGGCAGAGTGGTGACATTTGAGCTGAAGCTTTGAAGCATCTTAAGAGTTTGCCTAATGGACAAAGGGAAAGGGCATTTCAAGTAAAATGTTTAGATTGAATAAAGGCATGGGAGCATGAGAGACTATGGTACCCGTGGAACTATCTCCTGGAAATTAAACTGGCATGGCTGAATTGCAGGTTTGAGGGTGAGACATAGAATGATGCTAAAGGATGAGGAACTTTAGGTTTAGCATGAAGGATTTTGTCTTTATCTTGTAGGCAGCTGCGATTTATTGAATGTCCCTCCCTCCCTCCCTTCCCTCTCTCCCTTCCTCCCCCCACTCCCTCCCTCCCTCCATCATCCATCATTGAAGAGATGGATTGGAGGCGACTGAGATTAAGGGCTCAGATTCCAGTTTGGATGCTACTTCAATGGTTTAGGAAATAAAAATAAGTGAGTTTCTTGATTAAAGTGACAGAGTAGATGCAATGTTCCCAGTGCAAATCTGCCCAAACTACCTGCTGATCAAGAAGAAAGTCAAGAGGATACTTCCTTGGAATTTTTCTCTTAGCTTTAGCCTCCACTCTGCCACCTTATAACTCAGGATACCACCAGCATGTGAAAGGGGGAAACTAAGAAGTTCCTACCCTCTCACGAGTTTTTGGACTTGGGTACAATTAGGAACCTCATGAAAGCTGCAATTTTACAAAGTGGTGTATTGGTAAAAGGAAAGGCAGACTGCATATCCCAGGAAATATCTCTAGGCAAGTGCCACATCCTTTGATATGTGAGTACTTTGTCTGTGTGTTTGTACAATCAGGGCATGGGCCTGGGAGGTGGTGGGGTGGTGGTGGTGGTTCTGTGTGTGTGTGTGCATGCACATATGAGTGTGTCCCCTGTTTTTCCTGAGCCCACTCTCCCACTGTCCCCTGGAAAATGAAATCTGCTTAGGATCAAATCTCCTGATTGCAAAGTTGGACTTGGTGAGTTTTCAGATACTGCTGTGTGGTTGGTGCTACATTTCTTTGGCCTAAAACTATAAAAATTTCATACACATATATGAACTATTTTCAAGATCTCTGTAGGAAGGGGAGTTAATTTTATTTATCCCGTGCATCAGTTTGTAAATGTACTTGTGTGTGTGTTTTAGAAATTTTCTTACTAGTTCTGTAGAAATCTAGGAAACCTGGTTTACCTACATAAGCACCCCTGTCTGGTTGGGCTGTGGAGCATTAGGCAAATAACTTTTCCGAGACTCAGTATCATCTTGAGTAAAACAAAAGTGTTTTGTAAACTCTAAAGTGCATCATGAATGTTATTATTATTTATTATTGTCAGCATAATTTGGATATGTTTCCAATGTCAGTGTAATCTTTATAAAACTATCCTCCTGACAATGATTATTGTGAGTCTGGATGGCTCTTATGGATTTGAGATCTAGTATCTTCTATAGGTGAGTACAAGAGAACCTACTCTGGACTGAGATTACATGTTTATATATTTATGTTCTGGATAAATTTTTACTATAGTTCCTGCCCTTAAGCTGGCTACTATTATTAATAATTTGTTATAAACCAATAAACTGTTAAAAGTGCTTAATAGCTGACACTGCATTTTCACTTACCCTCACAATAACCAGGTGAATTAACTCAGGTAACCATTATATTATAGATGGAGAGACTGATATTCAGAGAGGTAAAATAGCGTCTCAGCTCATATAGTAAATAATTGGAGCAGCAACCTGAGTTGCAGCGTTCTGATTCCAAATTCCCTTTTCTTCTTCTTATACCAGCTGTGATAGGTTGTAATATTTATTGAAACAATTTGTTTTCCATTCTCTGCTCCTTTTCCCCTGCCGTACTTTCATGTTAATGGAATATATTTTTGTGTCTCATTGGCTTTGAACTTGGCCATGTGACTTGTGTTAGACAATGGTTTGTGAGCAGATATGATACAACCCTTGTCTAAACAGAACTTGTATGTGAACTTGCATGGTTTGGCCCTACAACTTGAGGGTCTGTTCTTTGCCATAAGAATAGTGTGGCCCAAATATGATTGCTTCTTGTACCTGGGTGAGAAAGAAAAGAGAAGGAGAAAACTTGTGGAGTTCAGTGGAACCCAGTGCAATACACTGGAATACACCAGAGCCCAGGCAAGCGCATCAGAGCTGACTTTCAGCCCTTCTGTTTGCTGTTGTAAACTGCTAAGACTTGGAGGGACTTCTGTTGTTGCAGCAAAAACTGACTAATAAACCATCTGAGACTTTGATGGGTCCAGTTCCATCCTTCCTGAGCCTCTTGGTACTCAAATCAAAATCCAGTGTGACCAGGTCTAAGCCATTCACGGGCATTATCCGCCCCTAGCACAAGGCTTGCAATATGCAAGTTGTCAGTAAATGTGCACGTTGCTGAGAATGATGCAAACCTGAAGCTCCAGTTCAGTGGCCCTGGAAAGAGAGAACGAAATGCTGGACACGGAGGGACTCTCTGGTGGGCAAAATTGTCTCTGGGTGAAATGAAGCACATGGGGGTAGGAGCTGGGACATGGGACCAAATCTCCTCAAACATGAGAGAAGCCCTGGGGTGGAAGTCCGCCTGTGAAAAGAAGTTCAGCCAAGCTGTCACAGTGTGGAGGCACGTTTGTAAAAGCACTAAAAAGAAGCAAACTTCCCTGGAACTTTGCAGCTAGCTCATGTCTCTTTCACTCTTATCAACTGAGGCATAAAATCAACGCTCTTTTATCTTTCCAGGATCTAGAAAACTCGCCAGAGGAGTCTGCCTTGACTGCCTTCCTCTACAGAAGCTATGCTCCAACCATACTCCAGGTACACCTGGCATCATTTGGATGATAGTTTGTTGTATTACAGAAAATATCTCAGATGACTAGAACCACATTCGTCTTACTCACACTGTATCTTCAGTGCTTAGTGCAGTAGGAAATCCAGGAATATTTGTTACAAAGATAATAAATACAAACTTCCTCACCTTACATGAAAACTGGATGTTCTCAGACAATAAGTCTTTGTTTACAACTCTCTCCAGTGACTATTGCTCTGCCTATTTCCTGGTGGTTCCATGGAACAGAGAGAGTTCCACGTAGTCTGTGCCCTCCTCTGTTGCTCTGTTGTCACCCTGCACAGTTTTTGCCAGGCTCTTGACTTTTGTAATCTCTGACTTCATTCACACTCCATTCCACCTGATTCTGCCTGGAAATCTGGTGACCTCCAGATGGCTTTCCTGTCTTCACTGATTATTTTAATCTGAATCACAGCCTTCCCTTGATTCCCATCCATGGTTGACTTTCTTTGGAGTGTTAATATTCTTGCTACAGGTTGGTTTCATAGTTCCTCAGCCTGTTGAAATATATGTGACCTTCATCCGTACTCTGCATAAATCGTTTTAAGCTTCAGAAAAAAAAAAAAAAAGTATTTTAGCCATTCAGTGGGGAAACTGCCCTTAGAGATGATTTAGTTCAACTCCATCATTGTTCAGAGAGGAAGAGACTTGGTTAAGTGAGTAAATAGTAGAGCGCAGGATAGAACCCAAATGTCTTTCGTCCTGGTCTCAGATCATTTCAGCAGCACTGTCTTATCTTCCTTGACTGCTCTTGTCTTGCCATCCATATTAATGTGTAACTATAGTGCATGTGACACACCCAACTGTTACAACTGCGACCTTGTATCAAACAAAACATGTGAGGTTCAGTTTTACTTCGGAAACAGTTTTCATGCTTGAAACCTCTGAGGCTAATCTTCTGGAAGCAAATGCTACAGTCCAACGAGGAGGAGGCGGGGCTGCTTCGCCCCTTGGAGCCAGGACACTTAGTGGTGATCACTGACATACTGTCTGTGAGCCTTTCAGTTCACCTGGTATTTTTTTCACCCACATGTCATTAAATGCTTATAGATGACGAGCCATTACTTTAATTGTAAGAGAGACAAAACTGAGATTTAATTCATATCCACAAATAGGCAAGGCTCCATCCAGGTCTCCCGACTCCACATCCAGTACTCTTTCTGTTTTCCTACATTGGGTAGGAATGAAATGGAAAAGCTAGTTTTCCCTTTGAGGTCATGGAGGTCTGAGTTGGCTACTCACTGCATTCCTTGTTTGAGAGTTAAGGGAAATGCTGGCCAGCCCAAAGCTCCGTCATATACATTTTCCTAAACCCAAGTGGGAAGATGAGAGAAACAGCCCAATTTATTGTCTAGAATCCAACAAGTTTCCAGTAAACAACATAAGTCCCCTTGAATTCTGTGGACTCCTAGAGGGTTGGAAAAAGTAGTCTTAGGGTTCTTTTTTTTTTTTAAAGACTTAGTGTTCCTTAAAAAATTTCTTCCTCTTTTCTACCCCTTCACTCCATACTCACGTTAAGTATTGCGTAAGTGTTGTTTTCATGTTTAAACCTCCTGATTTTGTAGCATCAATCATTTGTTTTGAACATGACCCATCTAATAATTTGAAATAGTTTAGGTATAAATGCCTAGGATGCATTTATAGCTAAAACAAGGAGTGGGGGAACTCAGTGGGAGGAATGAGACCATGGTAAGGGAAACTTGTAAACCATTATGGGGAAGCTGAAAAATTTTGCAGCCACTCTAACTTACTTTTTTTCATCCAGAAAAATCACTGGAAAGAAACAGCTGCTATGTCCTGCAAAGTTGGATGTTCCAAGACAAAATATCATCATCTCTTTAACTTCATTCTTTACATCACCTCCTCTCTCCCTTCTTTGCAACACTCTTTTTCCTTTTCTTCTGTTCTTTTACTCCCTCTCTTTAGTTTTTCATCATCTTGGATACTGTGTTTCTTTTCCATGAGCACCCACTCCAATAAAAGAAACCCAGGCTTAAACACGGAGCTGTGAGAGAAAGAAAATTCCTTAAGGAGAAACAGCCAGTCTTAGGAGAAATAGTGATGAATTTCCTGAGGGACTTAAAAAAAAAAAATCTCACGTCCACTTCTTTGCAAAGTTGCAGATCAAGGTTGTGTGGCTGCTTACAGAGAATACGAAGCAACACTTGGGCTTGAAAAATGAACCGTTCCTTCCTGGGTGAAGCTTAGCCTATCCCCCTCTGTCATAATTATCGACAGATTTAGATTGAAGTGATTGTGGAATGCATTGTCCTTAAAGATATTCAGGGATGTGACCACAAGCAACTCTGATGGGAACGACTATGAGCAGTGCAGTTCATCATTACGGCCCTGAAATGGCTGAGATATGCAAACGTGCCGGTTTGATCCCAAAGGTATAAATAGCACATGAGGGGGAGGGGATGGGGGAGCAGGGCTCACAGACTGCTGTGTTTGAGGAACAATTTGACAGAGACAGAGCAAGATGATGATAACTTGGAAAAAGGATAATTTGTCATGATTACCTCTTCACCCCCCTCCTCCCTAGAGAGAATGGCTTGTACCCATTGGGATTCATGTGTGGGTAAAAAATAAAAAGTAACTTGGCATTGCAACAAAGAAAACATATCATTTTATCTTTTCTGAGTTGACACGTTGGGCACAAGGTGACATCAGATGGTGAAGGTTCTGCTAAAAAGATGTGGCATGTCGATAGGATTTTTCTAGGTTTTAGACAATTTTAGTAGGCTCTTCATCGGTAAGTGCCACCTGTAAGTACAAGTGCTTAGGGTACATGGTCACGTATGCAGAGCCATCTGACAGCATTGTCTCCTTTACCAATTTCACTACAGACACACCTGCCTTGGAACCATGAATGGTGCTAACAGCTTCAGAGGTCTGAAGATAAATCCTAAAATTTCTGCAGCAGACATTTCAAATAGCCTGTCTACTTTTCCTTTATAAAGTAACACTTGCTGATTTCTAAAAATTTGATACTGTGAGTAGCTCAGAGTCGATGGAACACTTTTGGAAGTAGGGAAAAGTATGAAGATGAAAAAAGAATAAAGTAGTATCTGTAATCTGGTCACCCACATGTGCACGTGCTACGAATCTCCTAGGACCTCGGGGTCTTCTGCCTGACCCAGAACAGAGGTGGTGTTCCCTGTTTCCTTCTCTCCTCCTCATATTTTCCTTTGCTCTCCTCTTGTCCCCTTTTATGTCTGTGTTTTTGATTCATTGCCTCTGCCTTGTGGCTCATCCCTTGGTACCTTTAGGAACTACTCTGGTGGAGCATGATGATCGTTTCTTTACACCAAGACTTGATTAGCCACAGGAATGCATTAAGGAAAAGCAACTCCATTTATTTGCCAAGAGAGGCACTCTAGAACAGCATTTGCACGTTGGAGATAACGCCTCTTCACACCCCCACTTCTGGGCCATGGGGTGGCTCTCAGTGGGGAGCCCTGAATGACGGACTGAGCTGTAACTAGGGTGGCCAGATTTAGCAAACAGAAAAGCAGGATGCCCAAATGTGTAATGGGACAGACTTAGATTTAAAAAATGTTGTTGTTTATCTGAAATTCAAGTTTAACTGGGAGTCCTGTGTTGTATCTGGCAAACATGAGTGCAATAGTAGCTGAACCTCTAGGAAGGCAAGGAATGGAAAAATAAGAGAAATAGAACAAGGAGAGGGAGCTCATTGAGATTCAGCAAGTTCTTGGGAGCCCTGTTCTCTCCATGACTGGTTAGTTCCACCCCTGGGTCCACAGTCTGACCCTCTTCTTCCTCTCTCTACTGTTAAACTGTCACTCAAAGCTGGTGATTCAGTCACCTAAAAGCTCTTTGCCCACCATGCCACCAGTATGGTCCATTCAGGTTTTCAGTGTTGATCACTTTGACCACCGAAATGCTTCCTGAGACCAGACTCTAAGATGTTCTTCTCCAACCCATCATTTGCAAAGCTGCTGAGAGATCTTTCTAAACCTAAATCCAGTCCAGTCCACTCCCCTGCTTAAAACTCTTCAAAAAGTTTCCATTGTCCTTAGGATAAAGCTTAAACTCTAGAAAACTTGGCCAGGCGTGCCTGATATGGCCTCAGCCCTCCCGTCTGGCTCCTCCTCACTCCTTTACATTCATTCTAATGTTTTCCTCCAATTCCCTGAATAAGATGTGTTCTTTTCCCCCAATTTTATTGAGATATGATTGACATATAGCCCTGTATAAGATTAAGTTATATAGCATAATGATTTATCTTCTATATATCACGAAATGATTACCACAGTATGATTAATGTCCATCACACACACACACACACACACACACACACACACACCCCTCTTAGGATTTATTCTCTTAACAACTTATCATGTATTGCAAACAGCTTAAAAGTTACTTTGGCATAACCTTCCTCAGCTGCCACTCTCAACAATCAACTAGGTCCAGTTTCTTTCCAGGGTGTTTACCTAATAGGGGCGCCTAAGGGAAGCGTTCTTGCCCTATCATAGAACTTACTGCACTATACTGTAATTGCCTCGGTATTGATTTCTCCTGTAGTCCATGGTAACCTCCACGAGGACAGCAGCTCTGTTGGTGGTGTTGACTTCTGTTCCCACAGTGCGGTATGCCTGGAGGGTAAGGTGTTTAGAAACTAACGATCAAATCAACCAGTGGGTGCATGAGTGACATTTGCATTCTCTAACATGCATGGCTCTGAGTCTGCTGCCTTCTCTCTACTCCTGTAGGTTTTAGGCTGCTCCCTTTCCTCATCTTCATGCTTTAGGCTTTGGTCAACCATCACTGTGCTCAACCCTAACTGCAGAGATGTAAGGGGGTGTTAATCTGGCTTGCTTCTTGCCAGAAAGATCAAAATATAAATAAAAGGCAGATCCCCTGTTGGGCAGAAACATGGATGCTCAGACATGTTCTGGGTAACACCATTCGACATCCCTCTCTCTCCCACCAACTCAGTGGGCATCAGTGTTGAAATATTCTCTACCTAGGACCTTCCAGCTCCATAAATGTTCATTGATATCAGCAAAGTGTACCCGGCACTTTTGCTAAATAAGAACAATGAACTCAGGATTTTTATTATAATAACGACTTCAATTAAGACCTTTATATTATTTGAAGTCAGTTCTTCAGAGTAAATATTCTATTTTATTTAAGAGGTTAGGTGTTTTTCTTTTTTTCCCCTAAAAGCTTGCCTTTGACTTATCAGTTTAGTTTTTGAAGCTCTCCATTTTGTTAATTGTTAAGTGTATCGGGGTGACATTGGTTGGTAACAATGACATAGTTTCCAGGTGTACAACTCTACATCACGTTGTCTGTGCATTGCATTCTATTTGAAGCTCTCCATTAAGTCTGAGAGGTACTTTATATATATGTATGGGGGTGAGGAGATGGAGTTGTGTGTATCCCAGAGCCAGGGTGGTGGGTGATCCTGTGCTGGGCCCATCTAGTCTTCCTTTGGATACTTTTTCATTTTGGGCCCCAGAGAGCAGCCAAGGACCTTGTTCCTCAGGTCTGGGCACAGTCAGGTCACTGCGTAGACTCTTCTTCAGCAGGGATGGGCGATCCCTGCCCGTGTGGCTTTACCCTGCCTTCTCCTCTCCAGCCCCATGCCAGGCTGCTCTGCTTATCCCGGTTCCACTGGGCTGAGTGCAGCCTCCTGTCCTCTGGAGAGCCACACAGTGCATTGCAGGGAGGGGCCTATTTCCTAGCCTGTCATCAGGATGTCATCATGGAAAACAGGTAAGAGAAGGCACGGGGCCAATCCTTGTGTCCCTCTCCACCTCCCACTTGCCTTCATTCCCCATCCGTGTCTCTTTTGTTCAAAAGGAGAGGAAGAGTCATTAAGGGATGGAGGAAACTGTATTACTTATCCAGCTCTGAATAAATGTTTCTTATTCCTAAAAAGAAAAAAGCAGGAGGCTAACTTCCCCACCCACGTGTCTCCAGGGCACTGTTTTCTAGTCAGTGCCTGCGTGCATATGTGTATGCATGTATATGCATGTATGTGTCTTATCTATAGTATCAGTGTGCACATGTATACGGTATACATGTGCATGTGTGTGCTTGTGTGTGTTGGTATGTATGTATGTATGCATGTAGGACCCTACAAAGGCTGTGGACCATTTTTGACATGGAATGGATTGGGTGAGGGGTTAGGCAAACTGTTGGGACAGAAATGCGATGACTATCTTCTCTCCTGGGAGACTCCTGGGTGACATTCTGGTCACTGCTTGGTAGTCATCAGCAGACAGCAACGAGGGAACCAGGTTTCTCTGTAGCTCCCGGGCTAATGATGAGGATGGATGGTGCTGCTCAGGAAAACATCCGTGGTGTCCATACGCTATCTTTTCCTCCCTGTGATCCCTCCTCTTCTCTCTCAGCCCATCAAGTCTTTGGTCTAGTGGCATCAGCGACTTGCTGTGACAGCATGCGCTACCATCTCTCTGTCTTACACCTGGACCAGTGGCCCCTGAACTCAATATTGAAGAATATGCTCTCTTGGTTTTCTGGTTCCTCGGTGTCCCATTTTGCTGTAAGCGTTAGGGGCCTCTTAGCTTAGAGCGGGGGTGGCGAACCCCTGGCACACGTGCCCAAAGTGGCACGCAGAGCAATTATTTCGGCACGCGGAATTATTGTTTTTTGTTATAAAAACATCCTATGCCTTTTATAGACATAAAAATGATCGATACCTCTATCTCACTCGATGGGTTGGCACACGAGTCGAACGAGTATACTCTTATTTCATAAACTTTGGCACTCAATTGCCAAAAGGTTCGCCACCCCTGGCTTAGAGTCTGGGCATGTGCCGAGGGGGCTACCCTTGTGACAAGAGTGAAGAAATTCCATGAGAGCAGTCAGGAAGGAAAAACACACGGACTGTTAGTTTAAAATATTATCTTAGACCGCATGAGTGTGCCTCATATTCTACTTGCTTATCAATATGTGTTCAAGATTTTAATGGGAGACCATCTCTAGGGGGCAGATTTAAAAAACAATCATTCAGGCATATTTGCTAAGTTGACCAGAGGATAAAACCCTTGAAAAAAATCAAATGAGGATGATAGCTCTTTACACCCTTGTTTTTCAAGGTAATGAGTACTTTTCCATGATGTCAGCCTCATAACAGACGGTGAAACAGACAGGATGGGTGATGGCATTTTCATGTTTCACAGATGATGGCTCAGAAAGGTTATGTGACTTCTATGAAGTTGCAAAGTGAGTAAATTCAGTCCAGTCTTCTGCTATCCCCAGATTGTCTCTCCAGGATACGGAAGGAGGGCTAAACCCGTTACTGGGGAGTCTCCATTCGGGGGGTGTTTACAGGGCAGGGGCAGGCTGTGTCCCCACCCAGAGCACCTTCCACACCATCCAATGTCCTGGGGACAGTTGGCCCTCGACAGATAAGCTGCCCCAGGTGAGCTTTCCTGGAGAGGATGGCTTGGCCTCTTTTCCTACCATGATTGACAGGACTGCAAGAACCTCTGACCTGTTTTTAGGTCAGTGTTCATGAAACAGTGAATTCACCCATCCCTTTTTGTTTATTGATGCCAAGTCCTGGGCTAGGCTGTGGGGAGAGGGATGTGTAAGTTCTCCATCTGGCTGTGGTGGAGGCATGAGGCTTCCTGTCAGGAAGTGGCTGACCACCATGTGTGGCCATGCAGGTAGGGGATCATGCAGTGCTGGGACACAACAGAGATGGGACCATTACCAAAACCTGGGTCAGGGAACGTTGTCTTGCCATGAACTGAAGTGTTGATCAGGATGGAGCCGGGAAAGACATTCCAGTAGAGGGGCCAGTTAGAAGTAAGTCATGCAAGCCCGGGCATCAGTAGGTCAGTGCTCTTGCTGTTGAGCTTAGGGCGTGAGTGACAGGAGAAGAGGCCATGGCGGTGAACGGAAGTGAGACAGCGAGGGGCCCCAGAACCTAGACTAGGTCTGGACTACGCCGAGGCAGGCGTGAATCACTGGAGAGGGTGACAGAGACAATTATAATAGTAATTAAAAATAATAGTTCCTGCTGCAACAGGGAGGACAAATTAGAGGGAAATGCAACTACAGGCTGTAACGTCAGGTAGAAGAGGGAGGCCTAGAGCTGGGCACCCCCCGAGGCTGGGGGAGAGGGTAAGGCTGCATTTGAGAGGTGACTAGCAGGCAGTTGACGTGGCTTTGGTGTGACATGGCTGAGAGGGAACATTCTAGCTGGACATTCTGTTCCTGGACATGGGGAGGATATTGCAGCTCATGATAAAGAGGCCACGCGGGATGAATGGGCCCCAGTAAATCTGAGGGCCCCGTGGCGCTGTTGCCGGCAGGAGAAAATAAGGGCACGTGTTTGGGAGCAGGGTGTGAGCAGAAGTGCACACTGCCAGCCCTGAAGGACTCTCGCAGAGAAGCTCTTGTTTCCTCTCCACCCCTCCAGTGATATCACCTGAGGATCGGAGAGAGGAGGTGGGTTAGCGGCGAGGAGGTGTGCTCAGCTGCCCTGCAACTGCTGTCTTCACACAACCTTCATCTCCTGAGCTGAAGGTCTCCTTAGGCAACGAGGAGAGAGAAAAGACGGGAGCACCTTGGAGCACAGCTGCAATTAAAATCAGGAATTAAAGAATGCCGTTGCCAGGCCTGTCAGGGGAGAAGAGGAATTCGTTCAAACTAAACCTCCGTTGAGCCAGATCTGAAATAGATTTAAACAAGCCGGGGCAGGTGTTTAAATCAAAACCTGTGCTGCGGGTTCTTTTTGTTAAAGAAATGCCTTCATTTGATGGAACACCAAAAGCTTATGAAATTGAAAACACTGAACTATAAAAGATGGAGAATGAGCAATTCCACTTAAATGCTGCAGCTCTCCACACATGGCCCCAGAAGGACAATGAGTTCTAAAGGTCAGGGTTACACAAGGCATGGTAAGTGTTTTTCTCCTTCGAACACTACACAGGCTTGGAAAATGGCCAATGAGAGAGAGAGAGAGAGAGAGAACGTGAACGAGCTGGAGAGACAAGACAGTCTATAGTTAGTCTCCTTCAAGAATGAAAAATAAACTTTTTCCCCCTCTGCAGGAAAGAAAAAAAAAAAAAAGAAAACCGAAGAAAAGCAGACAGCTGCTAACTAGTTGTCTAGCTGTCTATTTGTGGACACTTCCTTTCATCTTGTCGTATCTTTTGTGCTGTTTGAAATGTTTGGAGCTTAAGAGTGGAAGACCACTCAGTGGAATCCAAACTTTTATTGAAAGAAAGGAAAAAGGAGACAGCAAAGTTCTGACAACAAGTGTGTGTTTAGATGTGGGGGCCGTCTTTTGCCCAAATGCCAAGCCAAGGAGCAAGTTATTTTTAGCTAAATAAAGCCAAAAACCACACTTCTGTTAAAAAATACACGAGAAGACAAGGGGTAGGAAAACACCCAATTTTGTGGGGAGGCTGCAGAGAGATACAAATGGACCTTGAGAAGGGACAGGAGGAGAGGCGGCCTGGCCAGGGTCCCTTTGTGCTGGTTCATTGGAATGCTAATTTCTGCTGCATTGTCCCCAAGAAGCCACTCAGCTTTCTCTCACTGGAAGCCCTTTCTCACTCTCTTGTCTTTGGTGGTCTTCACCAGCTGCTCCTATTAGCTTAGAGCCTCGGGAGGTTTTATTTCTATGAATGTCCTTTCGCCGAGGCCTCTTTCTTTTTGATTGATTTCTTGATTTGATTTTCATTTCTTCTTGCATTCTTCTTCAGGGGTTAGACCACTAGATTATGATTTCCTTGTCAAAATTAGAAACCCAGCGTGGACTGTCACAGGGATCCTGGGGTTTTTGCCTTTGACATCCATTTCGGAGGAAATAGAGATTGAAATCTTAGCAGGAGAATCTCTTCAGGGACTCTTTGATTTTCCTTTAAAAGAAACCGAGTCCTGAATTAAAATAAATACCTAGACTTCAGATGAGGCGGCGGTGAATCAACAGAAGGCCCAAGTCTTTGTTTCTCTGGCTGTCTGCATGCAACCTAATTAGGGCCAAAATTGCTTAGGGAATTATCTACAGCTCAGCTTTCACAGCCAGTTTTCTTTTCCAACTGGATCCTTACCACAGTGCTCAGAAAATGTATTTGAAGGACTTCTCTGGGTGCCCCTGTATGCTGTGGCTATGACAGATGGGCAGAAGCAGGAAAGGTGGCTGGGGATCAGCTCCTCCGTGTCCTGAGATACCAAGAGCTTTGGGTCTGCACATCGCTGTGGTACTTACAGCTTTCCCCTGGCATTAGAATGGGTCATGCTCTTCTCTCCTTTCTTCTCCTGCATCAGAAGGCAGCTGGTGGCGGGTGACAGGGTGGTATGGTAGGCCAGTCAGATCTGGCCATACCTCCTCACAGAGCCTCAGTTTCCTTACCTGTAGGATGAGGATAACCTATTCCATGGTTATAAGGATTATGATATACTCATATATAAATTTCCAGGGCTCCGGAAGGCATTGGGAAAATATTAATCCCACTCCCCTCTGTTCCTCCACCCTGCCCCCATGGAAGACTGAGTATGATTGTAAATTCAATGAACAGTTTGACTGTCCCATGAATATGCTATGCCTTTTTGTGTCTCAGTGACTTATTGAACACGGTTGCCCTCTGACCAGATCAGTCCATCCCTAGACCCTCCCCTGACTAGCTCTCATTCAAGCCTTAGCTCAATGGTTACCACTGTTAGAGACCTTTCTTGACCTGGCTAAGGTACCCTTTGGCTAGTCCCATTCTAATAACCCTATTTATGTTTTCATACACTTACGGCTATTTGAAGTGTTCTTATTCTTTTGTTTTGCCTTGATGTGTATTATCTACTTCCTTCTACTAGAACCTAACAACCACAAGGGTTGGAACTTCTTGTTCACTAGAGTACTACACAGTATGGGAGTTGATACTTTGGTCTGCTGCTGGCTGGGGAGAGAGGCATGAATGGGCCCCAGGTCCTGCTCTGCAGGAGCTTGCAGACATGTAAGCAAGTAGTCACAATGTGCTCAGGCGTCTTGTGACATCTGCTTTTAGTTTCCACAGAGGAGACCGGCATACGCGGGCTGTCCAGAAAGTATCCAGCCATGTCCTATGAACAATAGAGGCATTTATGGCTGTATTTTTCCGGACAGCCCTTGTATATACACATACAGTGCTCTGAGGTCCATGTATCAATAAAAGTGTGTTCTAGGTATAGTTGTGGCACAAAAGAAAGATTTGACGATTCTGCTTGGATGTTCCAGGTGAGGCTTCTGAAATGACAAGAAAATTGAGCCAGGATTTGCAGGATGAATAACATATCCTGGATGGGTTGGCTAGGGTGGAAGGGCATTCTAGGTAGGGGAACAGTAGAAAACATGTAGACACAAAGCAGCACATAGCATACACTAGGTCATACCTTGTTCAGGTTTTTGTATTAAAGCTCTAAAAATGTCATCAAGAACATCAGTTGTGTAAATAAATCAAAGGGATTCATAAGTTAGAGGACTTTCTTCGTCTTGCCTCCCTTCCCCGCTTCTCACTCCAGGCAAATGCTGATTTGATTTATATCTCTATGGATTAGCTTTGTCTAGGTAGTATTTCATATAAATGGAATTATATAATATGTGTTCTTCTTTAGTGTTGTTTCTTTCACTTTGCATAGCATCGATGAGATTCATCAGTAGCATTGTATATATCAGTTGGGCATTCCTTTTTATTGCTGACTTCTTTGTTCTACAAATATACTACCGTTTATTTATTGTTCACCTATTGATGAAAATTTTGGTTGTTTCTAGTGCTGGAATATTATAAAGAAAGCCTCCATGAAATCCATGTAATAGTGTTTGTATGAACACATGTCATTTCTATTACTACTGTGACTAGTGGGTAGTATCATGTGTTAAAGGTTACTTACTGCTCATGTGCACTGTCTCTTCCTGCCTGCTTTCTACTTCCTTTTATCTTTCATTTTCTTTTCTTTTCTTTTGGAACATATGTCTGTTTACTGATACAAATGAGATGGTTTCAGACCACTAGAATTAGCCCCTGTTCCTATTTCTTTTTTTATTTTATTTATTTATTTATTTTAAGATTTATTTTATTGATTTTTGACAGAGAGAAACAGAGACAAGAGAGAGACAGAGAGAAAGGGGAGGGCCCAGAGCAGTCTCCATAGTTGACATCAGTTTTCCATATAGTTTCACTCCACAGGTGGGCACAGGGCTGTGCAGGGCAGGAACTGGGCCGAGAGCCCCCCACATAGGTCCCGGCAAGAACTGAACTGGGGGCACACCCCAGTTCAGCATGTGGGTCTGCATGGGCCGGGGCCGGGATTCGATCCTCGGTCCTTGGGGCTTCAAAGCGAGCGCTTTACCCACTGAGCCATCCCAGCTTTCCCAATTTTCTTTTTTTAAAATTAAATGTATTGGGGTGACATTGCTTAATAACATTATGTAAGTTTCAAATGTACAATTCTATAATACTCATCTGTATATTGCATTGGGTGCTCATTGGCCAAAGTCTAGTCCCCTTCTGTCATTTTCTGTTTGACCCCTTTATCCTGTTCATCTTCCCCCTACTCCCTTTCCCCTCTGGTAACCCTCATATTATTGTTTGTGTCTATGAATTTATTTGTTTTCATTTGTTATTTTCTATATATGCTGCATATATCCTACGTATGAGTGAAATTATTTGGTTCTTGTCCTTTTCCATCTTACTTATTTTGCTAGCATGATAATCTCAAGATCTCTCCATGTTGTTATAGATGGCAGTATTTTATCTTTTCTATGGCTGAGTAATATTCCACTGTAGGGAGATGCCAGGACAGCTCAGCAGGTTGAGCACTTGCCTTGCAACCACAAGGCATGGGGATTGAATCCCTGCCCCGGTTTGTGCAAACCCACATGCTGAACTATGGTGCAGCTACCAGGATGGTAGTAAAGTTTCTTGCCTTCCATGTAGGAGGCTCCTGGCTTGGTTCCTGCCCTGTACAGCCCCACATCTACCTGTGTGGAATGACACTGTCACAATCAATGATGCACAACTATGGAGAATGCTCTGGGCCCTCCTTCCTTTTTCTCTTTCACCTTCTTTCAAAAATAAACAATAAAATCTTTAAAATAAAATCCCATTGTATGTACGTACTGCATTTTCTTTATCCAGTCATTGAAAGACACATAGGTTGTTTCCACATCTTAGGTACCATGAATAATGAATAATGCTGCAGTGAAAACATAGGAGTACATATTTCTTTATGAATGAATATTTTCAAACTTTTCAGGTAGATACCCAGAAGAGGAATTGCTGGGTGATATGGTAGCTCTATTCTTAATTTTTTGAGGAAACTCCACACTGTTTTCTCTAGTGGCTACACCAATTTACATTTCCATCAACCAGTGAACAAAGGTTTTCTCTTTTCCACATCCTTACCAAGACTTGTTATTTCTTGCCTTATCGAGAATAACCATTCTAACAGGTGTGAGGTGATATCTCATTGTGGTTTTCATTTGCATTTCTCCATTAGCTAGTGAAGTTGAGAATCTTTTCATATAGCTGTTGGCCATCTGTTTGTCTTCTTGGGAAAAGTGTTCAGGTCCTCTGCCCATTTTTTAATTGGATTGTTGTTTCATTTTTTGTTGTTGAGTTATATGAGTTCTTTATATTTTTTGGATATTAGATCCCTATCAGAGGTATTCTTACAAATACTTTCTCGCATTTGGTTACCCTTTTACTTTTCTTGAGCTTGAAAAGGTTCCTCTTGTATTCTTACTCCCAGGTGGTAACACATACTCAGGTATGGAGATATGATCATTATCTCTGTTCCAACCTGTGATGGACTTTTTCATTGAAGCTCCAGAGGGTTCACTGGAAACACGCCTGAACATGCATGTTCTCAGTTTTGGCCTTAGGGTAACCTTTTTCTTAAACACAGCTTTTCCCAGAGAGAATACATTGGGAGGTGGGTAGTGCTTGCACTATTTAGTAAAGCCCACCCTCCTGTTATTTTCTCATATAAAATCTAGTTACTTGCCTTCATTATATTTACCACATTAGGTGATTTTGTGTAATTTATTTGTGGTTTACTAATTAATGCTTGTCTCTTCCACTAGATTGTTATTTTATTAACCACTTTGTTCCCAGCACTTGGCATGGAGCTTGGCTTGAGTAGGGGCTCAGAAATATTTGTTGAATGAATACAGGGGTTCCAGCAGTCACCTTGATCAGACTTTGATAAATGTGACTATGATTCAAGCTCTATTGTTGCACGTTTCAGGCTAGGATGGCTCAGGGTATGCCATGGCATGTAGCTGTCAGTTCCCTGACCCTGCAAGGAGGGCTGCTTGAGTTGCTAAGGTCACTCAGATCTCCTTTCATTCACTTAATGTATGCACAATGCTGAAGTTCTCAGAGCACCCCTGGCTGAAGTGATGTAGCTTAGTTCTTGTGTTGATAGGGACTTGAGACCCAGAGGGGTTTCTGCAACACATTAAGGCCTGTTCATTTCAGGCAGAATGGTTTTGGGATTTAGAATGATAAAACTTGACTTTGAACCCCAGCTCTATCACCAACTTACTGTGTGATTTTAATCAAACAACTTAACATCCATGAGCCTCAGTTTCTAGTCTAATAGCCGTTTGATATGGATCACAGCTCTTACATCACTTCAAGCCATCGCTGGGCCAAATGGTTTCTTTCACAGGTCCTCTGGTGCCATGATTTTGAGTTTGCCTCTCTGATAGGTACTTTCAACTGAACACATCCAGGGTTTCCATTCTCTTCTTAGAGTGTTGGGCTCAGAGCTGCGAGCAGCCACCATGCAAGGTGCGGCCTCACCAGTGCAGAGATATGCAGGGTTGTTTTTCCTTTGTTTGGGGTGCACATGTAATGACCAGCGGAGATTCACGTAAGCTCTCATTGCAGCCATAGTGATCTGCTGATTCAGGTCCTGTTCTTCTTCAACTAATACCTCTATCTCCTTTCTTTATGTCAGCCATTATTATTATTATTATTATTAAATTTTAAAAAAGATTTATTTTATTGTTTTTGACAGAGAGACAGAGACAGAGAGCAACAGAGAGAAGGGGAAGGGCCCAGAGCAATCTCCACAGTTGCACATCATTAGTTTTCTACGTTGTTTCATTCCACACAGGTGGGTGGGGGCCACCCAGGGTACGTACCGGGTGAGGGCGTACTCCATGAGAGGCATGCCCCCTGAGAACTGGGGGCTGAACCAGGGTCCTCCCACATGGGAAGCTTGCTCTGGAAAGAAACAAACTGGGGCCACACCCCGGTTCAGCATATGGGTCTGTGGCTGGGACCAGAACTTGATTCTTGGACCCTGAGGCTGCAAAGTGAGTGCTTAACCTGCTGAGCAATCCTGGCTTCTCCTAAAATTATTTTAAATTCAGTTTTAAGTCCCTCTGCCGTTCTGATCAATCTAGAGAGAGAGTCATACCCTCTTGGTTATTTTCCTGTTGGTTCTCTGTTTAGTCCTATTGCCTTCACATGAAAGCAGAAGCCCCAATTGCCAGAAAAAATAAGGCCAAAATCACTAAATTGTGTTATTCTCTCTTTCTTTGCCCATTCACTTCCATAGAAGAAAACTCAGAACTGAGTCACTTAGTAACATTCTTGAGCTCTTCTTATGTGCCAGGTATAGTGCATATTCAGTAGACAAGACAGAGAAATGGAAGATTATACTACGGTATAGTAAGTTCATCAATAGAGAGGTATACAGAGGCTCAGACAATAGAGAAGGGGCCCCAAACCGTGGAGACCAGAGCAGCAAGCCAGCAGTTCAGTGTACAGGCTGGAGGGCTATTGAGAGTTGATCCCTGGGGGATTAGTGTCCAGTTCTTCAAATCCTTTGCATTTTGAGGCCTGTGCTCTTCCCAGTTTTCCCATGCCACAAGCCAGCACCATATAAAAGAGGAATTTTACACCCCGGTGATTCATCCTTTTATTCATCCAGTGGGTATGGGAGGGCCTTCCAGGTGCAGGGTTATGTAAGGGAACAAAATGTCTGTCCTCATGGACATGGTATTCATACTCTTTGCCCTGAACCACTGGCTGTAGGCCATTTTGCACCCTGCGTCCTGACCTGTTCCCAGTATCCTGGGTTTCTGACCTCTTGGTTATCTGCCCATTTAATGCTTCACTGTAACTATAGCAGAGACCTAACACCGTTTCTCCAGTTTCCTCACTGATACGACTCAAACTCTTTCTCTGGCTATACGTATGAGCTTTGGAAAAACAAAATTCTTCCCAGCTCTGTCAGAGCCCTGAGACTTGTCACCTTGACACACATACCTCTGGGTGCCCGTGGTTTGTACACTGGGTTTGTTTAGCTACACAAGTCAAAGCTGGAGACCTGAGAGGCTGAGTGGGCCCAGTCAGGGGTGGTTCTTGATATTGGAGTGTTTTGTGCATGGTTCCCAGGGCCAGGGATAAAGAGAACAAGTTGAAGCTTACTGGGAAAGAGCTTTACCATGTCTAGGACCTAGTAAGATGGGCTGAGATTTTGGGCATGGGTCTGGGCTCAGGAGGGAAACTGAGCACAAAGCCCCTTATGTAGCCTGTGACAAATGCTGATGGTGATGGGAAGGATAATAATCATCATAATAATGACGTAGATTTTACAATGGGGTAGATACTGTTGTAACCATTGAGCATATATTTACTAATGAATCTGGGACTAACTTGGATGTGACTTTTCTGGGGGTCCATTCAAAAGAAGCTAAGATCATGAGTCTGTCCTCAAACCATTGCAATCAGACATCTGTGCATCGAGGGTTAGGGGCTCTCAGTGTTCCTTCCGTTTCCCTTGAAAATGTGCCCTACGCTTCTCCTGCATGACCATTATGATGCTGAGCGAGGAAAAGGAACAATGTCGGTGGGCTGTAGTGTGGTGGGGAGGGGTTTGTTAAGTCTGTAAACTGTTGGTACAACTACTTCTTGCAACCCAGCAGGGAGCCTGGCATGACCTGTTGCTCTCATGCCAAAGAGGATACTGAAGCCAATAAAAACGCTGAAAAGTCCACGACCCAGACTCATCTTTGCTCTTCCCTTTGCCGGTTTGGAGCCCCAGGGAGGCCACTGCATCTGGTGGAGGTGCTGGTGGTGGAAATGCTAAGGAGGGCAGAAAATGAGCTGATACGGCTTCTTTTACGAGTATGCAAGGAGTCCTACACGTGTGTGCTGCCTCATCATAAGCCTCTTGAGACAGAGGCCACACGCAATCTCCTTGGTGTCTTCCCTGCTATCTTGACCACAGGAAGTACTTGCTGACTGGAGTTGAAGAGTGGAATTGGGTAAGATGACTTGAGGGGTTCTGTGGATTTCTTTGAGACAGAGTCAAGTGGATGAGTGACATGAAACCTGACGCTCAGCATGTGGACGGAGCTCATTAGACACTTTTTGAATAAAAGCCCTTTTCTTGACTGGGTGCTAAACTATAAAATAAAGGTCAAAGGGGACTCCTGGAGTTCTCATGTCCAAACAGTACTACTTACTTTCAGCCTTTTTAAGGCAATGTGGAGAGTCCTAAATCTCTCTAGTAAGCAGGGCTAGAAACAGGTCTTCCAGCCTGGAAGGGCATCTGCGGTGTTTTTATAAGTGAGGACACCTGGGAAGCATTCAGAAGACCTGCTCAGGAATATATGGACCAGCACATCAGCAAGGCTCCTATTGCAGAAAAAGAAAGACACACAAAGATAATGCCCACAAAGCCTTGTTTTTCTCCCTTCATTCCTGGTTGAACAGTGGATCCCTCAAGCTTTCTTGACTTGTGAGAAGTGTAAACTGAATATACAATCAGCTCTTAATGCATAGGACTATGATTATTTTCTTTACTGATCGCCCAAAAATTTTTTCTGAAGCTCTTTCAGTAATGGGCATTAGCCTTAATGTTTTATTTATTTATTTTTAAGATTTATTTTATTGTTTGAGAGAAGGTGAGAGAGAGAGAGAAAGAAAGAGAGAGAGAGAGAGAGGGAGAGAGAGAGAGAGAGAGAGAGAGAGAGAGAGAGAGAGAGAAAGAAAGAAAGAAAGAAAAAGAGAGAGAGAAGAGAGAGGAGGGGAGGACCCAGAGCAGTCTCCATAGTTGTACATCATTAGTTGTGACATGGTTTCATTCCACACAGGTGGATGTGGGACCACATGGGGTGGGAACCAAAGTGGGGGCCTCCCTGTGTGGGAGGCAAGAACCTTTGCCTCCATGCTGTCTTGGCAGTTACCAGTTGCATCGCAGTTCAGCGTAGGGTTTACATGGGCTGGCTGGGAATCGAACCCTGTACCTCATAATGGCAAGGCAAGCACTCAATCACTGAACTATCCCGGCATCTCCTATTTTATATATTTTAGAAAAGAGCCTTGTTCAAGAGGTTTGGGTTTGGAGTTGGACATATCTGCCTTTGAATCTATCTAGTGCAATAAACTTTGAGCACATTATCCTTTGTGAGCCTTATTTTTATTATCTCTAAAAATGGAACCAATGCCATCTTATTGAATTGTTCTAAAGGAAAAAAGATGACACAGTCCTGGGCACTTAGTAAGCATTCCATAAATATTTGTATTGATAAACATTCAGTATTTGTAATAAATATTCAGTAAGTATTCCCTTCTTTGCTGCTGCCTTAATTTTTGTTTGCCTGACATTCTGTATCTTTGTCATTTTGAGGCAGAGCTGAGCGTAATGAGAGCGTGTAAAGCCCCATGGTCTGTGTTTGGCTCTAGCTTGCTTTTGCCTTTTCCTCTATAAAGGAAGCATCACCTCCTGGTTCCTTGTTGATTTTCAGAGGCACGACTGTTTGACAAACCATTTCAGGTGCTGTCTGCAGGCTGCCTAACGAGTCCTCATCTTTCACATCTGTGACTGTTCAACTGATTTAGGGAGAAGTGCCCCCCGCTGATGTGTAAGAAACAGATGCAGCATAATTGTCCCACATCTTCCCTCCTTTTCTTTTCCTCTGTCTCCACTTCTGTGCAAGCTTTCCCAGGAGAGCAGATGATTTTCCTGACCACCTCTCTACTGGGAATATATTCTAATAAGGCAATTTATTGCTAATTATGGTATTGCATATTAATTAATATTGATGAGTTGTTGCTGTTTTTCTTAATCTAATGTTTGTTACTGTCTCATCTAATGTTTGGTGTTTAATAGCCTGGCCTTTTATTCCTACATTGCTTTAGACTTTGAAAATGCTGTTAGCTTGTCTTTGAGCATCACCTCTGTTTTTCCCTGGTCTGGTGGCTCTTCCCTTCTCCTCCTTCCTTTTTAAGGTGGTAAATAGCAGTGCTTGCATGCCTGTCAATAAACTGGTACCTAAATGCCTTTTGCTAACTTCTCTATCTGTGTGAGTCAAAGTGTCAGTCCTTGACTAGAACCTGTCCATTTTGTTATCAACCTAGTTCTCTCAGTAGACTCATATGGTTTGTATCTTGGAGTAGCAAACTACACATTCAAATCATGGGCTCCCAGGGCTGTATGGGAGCTGAAAAGAGGTCTAGTTCAAATCCCTCCCTATCTGATGTTTTACGTGACATCCTTAGGCAATGACGGTCAATTAGTGCCCATTGCTTATATGCCAGCAGACTTCAGAGCTTTGGTGGAGGGCAGAGGGAGATCCATTAGGTGCCTTGTCTGATTGTTTATGGCCGCCTCCAGCAGCCTCCTCCTTCCTTGGCCCCTCCATTCTTTAAAAAAAAAATATATATATATATATATATATATATATATATATTTATTTTTGTCAGGGAGAGAGAGAGATACAGAGACAGAGACAGAGAGAGAACTGAACCGGGGGAGCTCCCAGTTCAGCATATGGGTCCGCACGGGCCGGGGCCGGGACTCGATCCCTGGTCCCCAGCGCTGCAAAGTGAGCGCCCAACCCACTGAGCCATCCCGGCTTCCCCTCCCTCCATTCTTTATCCAGCAACATGGTGGTGAATTCATGTGACAAATTTTATTTTGGTGAGTAAGTCTGTGAGTGTGCTAATTTAAGAACAGTAGACCTTTTTTTTTTGTTCTTGTTTTTGTCATTGTTGTTAAATTAGAATGTGTTGACTATTACCAGTCTATGAGAATTGTTGGTCCCCTGTGATTTGTGAATAAAGCTTTGATACTGTTACAAATGTGTTGCATGCCTATGGTCACGCTTCTTCCCCAGAGTTGCAAGAAAAACTTGGTCATAGTGATTCAGTTAGTTCTGTTTTAAAACTAGGATGAAAAAAAAAAAATCCAAGGGAAACTCAACTGTGTCTGTCAAAGTCCACAAACTTGATGTTAGAGTTGCTTAACTGTGGTGGTGATTTAGGTATAATTATTTAAACCTAGGATTCTCATCCTCTTAGAAATGCATTTCTATCCTTCTACATCAGATTTGAGGCAGCTCAAGTATTTTATTTCATTATACAGCAACCCTTCCCCTCAAAGAGTTGAATGGAATATATTTGTTTTTCAAATTATCATAAATTAAACTAAAGTATTTCGAACATTTTTCAAAAATTAGAGGGGAAATTTATAGGCAAAGCTCTGGAATTGGAATCAGATGACTGGGCTCCCCTCCCAGTTTCACTGATTGTTAGCTGTCTAGCCTTGGACAAATCATCCTGAGTTTGCACCTGTAAAATGGGGAAAATCATATAGGTCAGGAGTCCCAAACTCTTAGGCCACAGACTGCGCCACATAGCAGGGGGTGAGTGGCAGGCCAGTGAGCGAAGCTTCATCTGTATTTACAACTGTCCCTGTCACTTGCATTACCATCTGAGCTGCACCTCCTGTCAGATCAGCAGCGACATTAGATTCTCCTAGGAGCATGAACTCTGTTGTGAACTGCACATGTGATTGATCTAGGTTGTATGCTCCTTATGAGAAACTAATTCTTTTTTTTTAAAAAAAAGATTTATTTTATTGCTTTTGACAGAGACCGAGAGAGACAGAGGCAGAGAGAGACAGAGAGAAGGGGGAGGGCCCAGAGCAGTCTCCATAGTTGTACGTCACCAATTTTTCAACATGGTTTTGTTCCATACAGGTGGGCCTCCTGCATGGGAGGCACACCCTCTTCAGCCAAGGGCCCAACTGGGGGGCAAGAACTGAACTGGGGGCCTCCTGCATGGGAAGCACACCTCAGTTCGGCATATGGGTCCACGTGGGCCAGAGCCGGGATTCGATCCTCGGTCCCCAGGGCTGCAAAGCGCGCGCTTAACCTACTGAGTCATCCTGGCTTCCCCG
Organism: Craseonycteris thonglongyai; assembly: GCA_004027555.1. Lineage (NCBI taxonomy): Eukaryota > Metazoa > Chordata > Mammalia > Chiroptera > Craseonycteridae > Craseonycteris > Craseonycteris thonglongyai. Next base: position 12,494 of record PVKE010009830.1, on the reverse strand, counting down.
AGAATCTAATTCTTGATGATCTGAGGTGGAACTGAGGCGGTGATGCTAGTGCTGGGGAGCAGTTGCAAATACAGATTCACATTAGCAGAGAGGTGTGACTGCAGAGACCATCATAAATCAATTGCTTACAGAGTTATATCAAAACCCAAGCTCAGGGCTCTCACTGTTTCGGCATTATGGTGAGATGTCTAATTATTTCATCATATATTATAATGTATTAATAACAGAAAAAATTGACAGCCCTGGTGCCCAAAAGGTTGGGGATTGCTGAAATAACAGTTTCCATTTATGAACTACTACTACCGGTAAGTATCATATATGTATTGTAGCTCTAAATCTCTCCCTGTTCCTGTAAAGTGTGTTATGATGCCCCCTGGCCTAAAGATGAGGAAAATGGAGACTGGCAGAGGTGGTGTGACTTATCCAAATAAGTCCAACTAAGCCGATAAATGGTAAAAATAGGGTATTTTGGCTTTCTCTGATGCCAGGATATCTGTGGGTGGAGGGAGGACCCAGATGAGTGAGACTCTAGTTATCATATGTTATTTCATGCTCAGGGAGAGATGGTCCATGAATGCAGCTGCCTTAGTGCAGTGACAGCCATCCCATTGAATCTGCTGAGCCCCCCACCTCCATTAGGTTCACATTTTATAACTTGTTCTAACTACACAACTTGTTTCTTACCTGTGCAGCTAAAAAATAAAGTTCTGTGATAGGATAACCTAGGTTCAAGTTCAGCTCTGCTTGCATTAGTTATTTAAATGAAGTAGCTTAACACTGCACACATGTATTATCTCATAATTTTGGTAGGACAGAAGTCCAGGTCTGGCTGAGTTGAGTCCTCCTCTCAGTCTCAGAGGCTGCAATCAAAGCACTTGAGAAACTGGGCTCTTATTTGGAGGCTTGACTGGAGAAGAACATACTTCCACGCTTGTTCAGGTTGTTGGCAGAATCCACGTCTTTGTGGCTTATAGGAGCTGGGGGTCTTGGCTGCTTACTGACTGTTAGCTGGAGGTCCCATGCAGTCCCCTGCCAAACAACCTTTCCCTTAGGTAGTTGACAGCATAGCAGCTTACTTCTTCAAGGCCAGCTGGAGCCAGAGAGTGTACCTACCAAGGTATAGTCTTATATAAAGCAGTGTAGTCACAAGATTGACATGCCATCTCCTTTGAGTTATTCTGCATGTTAGAAGGAAGTCACAGTTCCCACCCATGTTCAGGAAACTCCCAAAGCAGGTTTGGAGTTTTCTGTGGGAGCTGTAAATATATCTATCTATCTATCTATCTATCTATCTATCTATCTATCTATCTATCTATCTATCTATCTATCTATCTATCTATCTATCTGTCTGTCTGTCTGTCTATCTATCTATCTATCTATCTATATCTTCTCGTATACTAAAGGGTGGTCTTTTAGCTGGGGAAGTTTGATCATTCATGGAGCTTCAAGAGAGAGCAGTGGTAGCGAAGATCATTAGCCAATCCATTTAGGCCGGTTGCTGTTGAGCTAAATCTTGTTACACTGAACTGATGTTTGGGGCGTTACTCCTTTTGAATTTTTTTTGTTGTTTAATTGAGATCTTAATCACTTACCTTATAGGGCTATAGTGAGATGATGGATTTCCAAAATGCTATTTGTGAACAACAACATAATACACTTACTAGTCACCTTCCTGCCTGGATTCTGGATTGCCACCCACACCAGCTTCGGAGAGACGGCATGATGCTGGCTTCTCTTCTAGGAATTCAGTTGCCTCTGCCTCACAAAAATAAAAATGCAAATACTTTCTGACATGATGAAAAATAATGCAATGATTTGCACATTTCAGATGCTTGAAAATCACCAGCGGCCATTGTAAAGAGTCTTCCAAGCATCTTTTAAAAGGACTGACATGTCATCATTTTGCTGGGAGTTTTCATCCCTTTTTCATTCCACTTTGTCATTTTTCCTGCTGGACCAGTTAACAAAAATAAATAAATAAGTACATAAAACGAACTTGAAAAAGCAGCAAAGAAAGCCTTAAGAAAACACGCCTCACTGTTAGCCATAGGTCTCTGCTCTGGTCACTTCCTGACTAATTCTGGCCTTGCATCGTTGTTCAGGTGCCTGGGTTAGGAATCCTTGCCTGAGAAAACAGGGCCATAATGATATCTTCTGTAAACATATGCTGCCTTCTAAAGGGAGTCTTATGATTACCAGAATATTTATAATTTTCATCTCAAGGGTTGGCTGAAGGGATGGTTTAGTTTTTAATGGTTCCAAATCTCAACACGTATTCGCTGACAAATGGTGGGTGGCCCTGCCTTCAGCCATCACGCTTTATGCTTCTGAAATTAGATGGTTTAGCTCAACTTTGACTATTACACTTTCTCATATTCTTTCTGGCGTTCTCATGAAGAATGCTTAGCAACTTTTAAAACAATTTTTTATTGTATTTTTGTGGTAACAGTAGCTAACTCTCACTATTTCTGGCTCATTTTATATCCAACTGATCCATTTTTGAGAAGGACATTGGTAGCTACCCTTGGCTTCTCCAATCTCTCAGTAATCCATTGAGTTACTGACCTTATCTCTTTCTGCATGGATCACTGTGAATGCCCTGTCGAGTTATCTAATTGCTGGATTCATGTCTTTAGGAGAATCTTAATTCAGTCACTAAGTCAGGAGAATTCCCAAATAAACACAACAGTATTTTAAATGAAACATTTAAAAAGAATTTGCATTTTGGAAACTATCCCCTTAGGAGACTTTTTCTGAGATCCTATTGTACGCCAGACGTTCTGTTTGATTCTAAAGTGCAAGAAGAAATATAATCACAGTTGTCTTTAGGTTATAAGTTCCTTGAGGGCTGTGGCCCTGTTTTACTTATCCTTGAACACACCAAAAACAAACACTTAAAACATGCTCACAATCATGGAAGAAATATGTAGTGTTATTATAGAATTATTGATCAAATGTTCTGGAACCAGATGGTTTTAGTGGTGAGTTATTTCAGAATTTAAAAGGACAGATACATAAATTATTTTCTATAGCATAGAAAATAAGGGAATTCTTTACGTAGGATGCATTTTTTTTGGGGGGGAGGGGTAAGGGAGGGGGCATACATCTTCCATATCCCTCCATATATTTGTGTGAGTTTTCAAAGTAGGCATGGCACACACATCCCATAATAGAAGCTGAAATGGCCACATAATTTTATTTTTTTGTTACTCAGAAACTGGTCCTCATACAAGTCACCACTCCAGGGTTTTGAATGTGAATGAATGAAGTAAAGGAGCAGGGGCAGCTTAGAAAGAACATTCTGGAATGATGAAAGTGGTGTTTGGGGTTCAGTGACGGCAGCAGGGTCAGAGTCCACGACAAGACCGGCTGTGGTCTGGTCTATTCAGTTTCCCTTGGTTCATGGGCTTGGTCTTCTAGCTTTGTTATTTATCTTATGAATGATTCACTATCTTACTTATAGGGGCTTACAAATGGAAGCCCCTGGAATTCTTCCATTCTGTTAAGAAAATAAATTCAAAGCTATATTTTAGCTTTCGGGGAATTTGTAGTGATTAGTGTCCCCATGAAAGAAGTGAACAATGTAGAGATAAGGATTCCTATAATATTATATTTAATACTGCAATATAGTAAGTACACAATATAAATATACCTTGTGAAATGTATGGAGCAGCATAATGCTGATAGTATACAAAAGAAAGCTGTATAGACTGTTCTCACTAATCAATTGATACAAAAGTCCTAAAAAAATGGTAGCGAACTGGATACAATAATACATCAACAGAATCATCCATCATGACTAAGTATGGTTTATTCTAGGAATATGAAGGTAATTTTTTTGTTTAATTCCAGGACAGAGGGAAATTGATTAATATAATACATCATAACTCTAGCTAAAAGAACAAAGAGCTATATGATAATCTAAGTAGATTGTGAAAAGGCATTTAACAGCATGCTCTTCCAGATCTAAAAGTGTAAATCTTAAGGACCTAAGAATAGTTTTTCTTTTTCCAATGTACCAAAAATGAACCATTTAAAAATAAACACTGTGATACTTAATAATGAAACATTAGGCTCGTTGCCACCAAAATTAGGAACAAGATATTTACTTATTAATTAAATTTATTGGGGTAACATTTGGTTACTGACATTATATAAATTTCAGGTGTACAACTTTATAGTGTAATATCTATATTGTGTGCTCACCCCTTGATGTCTAGTCTCTGTCACCTTGTATTTGACCCCCTTTGTCCTCTTTACCTTCCCCCTCACTCCTCTTCCTTTCTGGTAGCCACCATTCTATTATTTGTATCTATGAGTTTGTTTGTTAGAAACAAGATATTTTTACATAACTTTGTTCTGGAAGTTCTGGGCCATATGATAGGACATCAAGTAGAAATAAAAGACTATTGCAAAGGAAGACACAAGGACATCACTCTTTGTATGTGTTTATATTCCTAGAAAGCCTGAGAATATCAACCTCTTAGAATTAGTAAGTATTCAGTAAAATATCTCTGTATGAGATAAATATGTAAAAATTCATGTTTTCTCTATATACCAAACAAAATATTAGTTAGTATGGTAGAGAAAAATATCTAACTTATAACTGCAACAATAACAATAAAAGCGGGGAAGCTGGGATGGCTCAGTGGGTTAAGCTCTCCCTTTGCAGGCCTGGAGTCCAAGGATCGAATCCCGACCCCAGCCCATGAGGACCCATATGCTGCATATGGGAGTGCCCCCAGTTCAGTTCTTGATGGGGCCTATGTGGGAGGGTGCCAGCCCAGTTCCTGCCCTGTGCAGCCCCGTGCCCACCCGTAGAGTGAAACTATATGGAAAACAAATGCTGTCAACTATGGAGACGGCTCTGGGCCCTCCCCTTTCTCTCTGTCTGTCTCTCTGTCAAAAAAAATAAAAATAAATCTTTAAAAATAACAATAAAAGCAATAACAAATTTAAAGCATGAAGGAATGATTTAACCAATTATACAGAATAACATAAAGAATATTTGGATAAATGGAAATCCATGGCATGTTAGATTTTCTTGGATGAGAACAGTGACTCCTGTGAAAATGTCTTATCTTCTCATTGACACTGTGCTCAGTTTTTCCTAAATCTCCTGAAAGAGGAGATAAGTAATGTGGCCTGATCGTAAACTAGTCATTACCTTGTTGCGATGCAGTGCCATAATATAACTTATGGACAATGTGGCATTGAGGGCAGAGTAGGAAACTGTACTCAGAACCTAGACATCAGATTCAATGTGGCTTGCTCAAGGCAGCTTTTGAAACCATGTAAAGTCTCAAAGTGACATGGTAGAGAGACATAGAGGCTTGGTGAGCTTCCACTTGAGTGTTTCCTTCCATTCCTTTTATGTGAGTCGCTGTGGACAGGCAGACAGCCACTGCTGGCCCTCAAGGAAACTGGTAGACAGGAAGGCCGAGTCAGTTTGATATCCTTCCATCATTAACATTTCACTACAATTTTTAAAATCATATAGCTCTGAAAGTTTTTTGTTTTTTTTTTTAAACAAAGACCAATGAGAAGGGTATGAAAGGTAGACTGGAGGTAGAGAGATGGATGGAAAGGTGGTGAATTCAGAACCTCTTCACATATTACACACAATACCGCAAAAGAGTGTCAAATAAAGAATGATTCCCTCAAGTTCAAAATAGTCATATTACAATATTTTCCCCTCATATCTTTGTAGGCAAGATTGGCTTATCATAATAATTGCGTTCTGGGGTGCTGGGCTAGCTCAAAAGGTTGAGTGCTTGCCTTGCAAGCATGAGGTCCAAAGATCGAATGCCGGCCCTGGCCCATGCAAACCCACATGCTGAACTGTGGCGCAATTGGTAACTGCTGGGATGGCAGTGAAGGTTCTTGCCTCCCGTGTGGGAGGCCCCCAGTTTGGTTCTGCCCTGTGCAGTTCCACATCTACCTGTGTGGAATGAAACTATGTCAAAACTAATGATGTACAACTATGGAGACTGCTCTGGACTCTGCCCTCCCTACCCCGACTCCTTTTTTCAAAACAGTAAAATAAATCTAAAAAATACAAATTGCTGTATTATTTTCTGACTTATTGGTAATCTAGAATAAAAGTTTGAGTCCAGTTTGAATTTTGTTTCAAGAAAATTACTTTTTTCTTTTTTTTTTTTTTAAATATTTATTTATTTATTTTTATTGTTTTTTGACAGAGAGAGAGAGAGAGAGAGACAGAGAGAGAACTGAACTGGGGGAGCTCCCAGTTCAGCATATGGTTCCGCACGGGCCGGGGTCGGGATTCGATCCCTGGTCCCTGGCGCTGCAAAGTGAGCGCTTAACCCACTGAGCCATCCCGGCTTCCCCTACTTTTTTCTTATGGTTATTTTTAGGACTTCCTTCTTGAACTATACAATAGAAAATTCCAGATTTCTAGGTTTAGGCTTCTTTTTTTCCCTTTATCTTCTGTACCAAATATTTAAAAAAATATTCAAAACCCCTTTTTCTTCTTTTTTTTTTTAGCTCTGTGAAATTTTCTTCAGTTATGTCTTTGATTATTTTGTCTTAAGATTTACTGGAATTATCTATTGTTCTTAGATTGAATCTTTCTTTGTTTTTTGTTTTTATTATTTACTTAATTAATTCAACTTTTTTGCTCTTCTCCTTTGAACTCATAGGGACCTCAGTTTTCCCTTTACATGTGTCTTTTTCACAGTGCCCATTCTTTATCTAATAGAGACATCATTTCTATTATTACTGTCTATTTTTGCCTGCCTCCTATTTTAATCTCAGCTAATTATGTTGCAACTCATCCTAATGTACTTTTACTTCCCTTTTTATCCTTTTTGTGGTCTTTTCACTTACTTATTTTTTTACTTATTATGTGGATTTTATTTATTTATTTTTTCATATTTTTTCATTAGTTTCACATGTACCCGAAAACATAATGTTTAGGCATTCACAGTCCTTATATTTCCTATTTGATGGCTTACATAGTTATTACAATACAAATGACTATATTCCCTGTGTTTTAGATCCCATGACTATATATATATTTAAGTAATAGTAGACATTTAACATTAATTTGTGCTATTTTTAGTTGTACAACACAGTGAATAGGCATCTATCTGATTTATGAAGTGTTCCCTTCAATGGATCCATTGTCCATTTGCCACCCAGCATAGCATTTTCCACATTATTACCTATACTCCTTATATGGTACGTCACATCCTTATGACCACTATGTATCTAGCAATGTGCAGTTCTCAATCCCTTCACCTTTCCCACCCATCCCCCAACCTCCTTCCCATCTGACTTCTTTCTTTATCGTTATAATAATTATTTTTGTTTTCTAGGAGTCATGCCATCTTAAATTCCATTGGAAGTCCTCTGTAATATAAAATGCTTTCTGGTTCATATAATGATTTTCAAGGGTGTTGCATCTCCTTGGAATATCAAAGTGATGCTGTCCTTCCTGCTAGCTACAATTTTATTTCATATACTCTATATTGGATTTCTCTTTTATTCATCTGCAAATAAGGGACTAGCTCTCTAGATTCATATTTACATGGGCATAGTGCATAGACTGGCTTTGACTTTACTGCCTTCTGGGCATAGATAACCCCTTTCTCACACCTAGAACTGGGAGCACATTGTTGTGAACATATTCTGGTCCAAATATCAGTGGATATTGCTCTTCTGTCATCTGCCAATGATACAGACAGAAGTGAGATCATTTTTATACAACTGCTTGATTCTCTGAGACGCTGAACTAATGGAATATATTAAAAATGACTGTTCCCCGCCCATGCTGTCAGTGCTCACCTCATTGTATAATACTTTATCTCCCAAGATGCAGTGAATCACAGACACGCTTCATAAGTAAGAGGGACTTCGGTTATTAAGCTGAAAGTCAGCGACCACATGCAGTACTATTGCCCAGCTTGCCATAATGATGAGAGAAGGTGTAGTAAATATGGCTGACATTGCTGTTGATTATATAACAGTTCTTTCCCACCACATATGACTTTAACCAGGCCCTTGCATTTATGATTTATGCATTTCACATTCTTTAACATATGCTAAGTCCTGACACTGCAGGGCATTCAAAGGTCAGAAAACAGTTGCCAATGGGAGAGATTCCTACGTATGGTTGTTTCCCCTCAGTGTCTTACAGGTTAATATTGCTCCATCCACCTTTAAGGCTTCTCAGTCTTAACCGTGCTAGAAGATTCCCAAATGTTTGAACTCCTGCTGGTTGCCCAAGTTGTGTTTCTGATTGATTTCAACAGGTCTGTTTTTGTATAGGTGGGACGTGTGATTTGGGGGGTGGAGCCTATATATTAGGTATTTGTGTGGGAGTGTAAAAAACTCAGGGTATGGGGGTCAATAGAAAAAAGAGTTGAGGAGGCTTTAAGGCGCATGTGTAACTGGGATTTCTGAGGTCATGGTGTTCATCTCTCTACTGGAACAAGGAAGACTTAAGAATGGACAGTAACAGGAGGCAGATTTTTTTAGAAGACATAGTCAATCTCATTGTTTTTCCACATGGCTGTTTTGTGAAAGACAGGATTGTGTTAGTGTTAAGATTAAAAATCTTCTATGGTTCCCCGTTTCCTAAAGGACAAAGTGCAAAATTTGTAGTATGTCGTTTATGGTTCTTCACTGTTAGGCTCTACCCATTGTTCTCCTCTACACACTTTGTGGATTAGCCACTCTGAGTGTTCTTTTAATCTCTGAACCTTTGTTCATGCTGTTTCTTCTAGTTGAAATGCCTTCTATTCTCACCTCCATCCAGAAAATCTCTACTTATTCTGAGTCCACAAATAGTGTCACCAAGGCCATTATTTCAGTAGTCCTCCATTATTTCTTCAGTTAGAATTATTTATTCTTTTTGGTTCCATATTATAGATAGGAGGCCTCAAGTACAGTTGTTTATAGATGTTTGTCTCCTCCAGTAAATTGAATGTTACTAGAATTCCAGTTTGAATGTATACAGTATGTACTATAATAGCTGATATTCATTCAATCAACAAATATATATATATATTTTAATTTTAATTTTTATTATTTTTGACAGTGAGTGAGAGAGAGAGAGAGAGATACAGAAAGAGACAGAGAGAAGAGGGAGGGCCCAGAGCAGTCTCCATAGTTGTATATCATTGGTTTTTCCACATTGTTTCATTCCACAGGTGGGCGGGGCTGTACAGGGCAGGAACTGGGTCAGGGTCTCACCCTGGTGAGAACTGAACTGGGGGCACTCTCCAGCTCAGCATATGGGTCCGCACGGGCTGGGGCTGGGATTTGATCCTCGGTCCCCGGGGCTGCAAAGTGAGCGCTTAACCCACTGAGCCATCCCGGCTTCCCCATTATTCAACAAATATTGAACAACTATTCTACAAACACTGTACTAGGCACTTGGGATATAGGAGTGAACAAGATAAAGAAAGTTTCTGACTTCATGAAGCTCACAGTTCAGTCAAGGGATGGGATGAGAAATGACTAGTAAACAAATAAATAGCTTCCAATTATTTATTTGTTAAATATTAAAGCAGCCACTTATAAAATGTTTGATGAAATAAATTTTTTGAATGAATGTTTGGTGCTAGCACCGAAGAAAGAAGTACAGCTCTTAAAGCAGTTTTCTTTCCTTCAGAGTACTCTATAACTACAAAACTCTCAGCATTATACAATAATAAGCATTGTTTTACCTTATTGGTCTGTGGGCCAACTCAGTTATTTTAGGTTGTGACTGGCTGGGGTAAGCTGGCCTAATGGGCTTGGTTAGGGTAGCTCACCTTTGTGTTGCAACCAGCAAAACAACTGTGGCAAAATGTGAAGTGCAAACCCTAAGAATCAAACCTATTTTGAGTCTTTGCTTGTGTCATATCTGCTCCCATTTCATTGACCAAAGCAAGTCACATGGTCAAGCTCAAGGTCAAAGGGTGATGATACACACCCTACCCAAAGCAGGAGGAACTGCAAAGTTACATGCAAAGATTATGATTTATACTGTTGTTATTGGGCAGAGGATGAAAAGTTGGAACTCTAGTCTGCCTCAGGTATCTTAATGTGTATGACATCAGGTGATAAGAGACTGTTAAATCCTCAAGCCAGTACTTGGGTAAATTTCCTGACCTTTTTTTATTCTCTGATTTTCCTTTACCCAAGTGTCTATACTCCACCTTCCACTCCCATTCCCACCCATCACCACCAAGACATATGCTTGCTTATTCATTTACTCACTGGTGGTGTAGTTTCCAGCATTTGCATCTCTTGCTTGGCAGTTTCTTCCTCTCTCTCTCTCTCTCCCGCTCTCTCACTTTTTCTCACTCTCTCTCTCTCTCTCTCTCTCTCTCTCTCTCTTTCTCTCTGTCTCTCTCTCTCTCTGTGAGTGTGTATCTCAGCTACTTTGCTATAGAGCAGGGCAGAAGTATTAAAAGATTAATGCCAGACAAAATTCTGTGTATAGAGATTCCAATTTCTTCACTCAAAGCAGAGGAATATATGAAGTGTATTTTCCACAGTGTCCCCAGAGTTTTCCAGTGGAATCAAACTCCTTGTTTAGCAGTAAACCCTTCATTGCTTATCTCATGTCTACACTCCCCAACTGGTGTTTCCTGGGATCACTTTTCAATAAACTACTTGCACTCACCTCCTTGCTTCAGGGTCTGATTCTGTGGAAGGCTAAGTAAGAAAACATGTACTGAAAGTGCATGAGCAGAAAGTACCCTAGAATCCCACTTTCTTGCTAGCAAATAAGTGAATCTTGAGACATTGTATTATTGCTGATACCAGTTTATAGAAAGAAGTCAAATGGCTAGTGGAGTGAACAAGGGCTTTGGAATTAGATGAACCTGGGTTCTAGTATATTCTCTATAACTTACCTTCCTAACCTTTCTGAGTTTTTTCATCTGTCAAATAGAGATAATGCCCATCTCACAGTGTGAAGACAATAACACATATAAAGTACTAGCCACAGGACCTAGAACATAGTAGGTGTTCAGTAGGTGGTAACTGTCTTTACTGTCATTTCCTTTTAGATAATGTCAACATTTGCAACACCATGAGTAGACATGATCTCATTTACTCCTCATGACACGTGCGTGGGGCCAGTATTATCATCAGACCCATTTTACAGAAAAAGAAGCTAACACTCAGGGAAGCCACAAAACTCACCTGGGATCACTCAGCCAGCGCTGAGCATCAGAGGCAAATCTTCCGATGTCAAAATCCATATCCTTACCATTTTATTTTAACTTCTTTCCTTCAGCTCTCTTGATTATTTATTCTCTGGCTTGCCTCATGGAAGTTCCCCAAAGACAGGAATAGATTTCTTTTCCCCATGGATTTTTGGGCTCCACTCAGGGAACTTGGTTATTGAGAAAGGAATTAAATAATTGTCAGGGGAAGAGACAGCTTGTAGGAAAATGTGATAAATTCAACTGAGAAAGTGCCAAGGGCACAGACACATGCATAGCTGGCACCAGAGCTCAGGCCTTTAGGCTGTTGCTTAATAATATTAACAACTAATATTTGTCTAGCATTTTGCAAGTTGTCAAAGTACTTCCTGATGTTTAGTCTCACTTGATTCTCACAACAGCTCTGCACTGTGAGGTGACTTTCCTTGTTAATATTTTTGCTGTAGTAAACCAAGGCTCAGATAGGCTAAGGGGTTGGCTTACCACAACCCAGCTAGTAAATGTTAGAAGGGAGGATCTGGGAAGGTCTGCAAACCAGATCTTCTGTTATCAGCAGCTGAGGTTTACGAGAGAAAACATTTTTCCTACACTAGTAACAATTAGAATTCGCAAAGTGCTCAGCGGTTAAAGCATATTCACAAATATCATCTTAATTTCTACAGCTACAAAGGCATTAGCCCCATTTTATGGAGGAGGAACCTGGGGTTCAAAGAGGTGAAAAAGAGTTGCCCAAGGACAGTGTTGGCAGTTGCTTGAGTCAGGATCAGAACGGGGACATCTTGACTATAAAATCTCTACCAGTCTACCCTGCTGGGCCCTGAATGCAACCTCCCCAATCAAAATGAAGAAATCACTGTCTTAATCCAGTCCCAGCTTCTTCTCAGAGAAAACCTTCCTCTGGCCCTTGTCTTGAGTCCTTAGACAGGATGGGAACAGTCCTCATAAAGGGCAGGACAGAGTCCAGCCAGAAGATCTTGGCAGGAGCCCAGCTTGTCCCATTTGCTAACGAGAGTCAGCTGGGCCTCTTGAGCTCCACTCCCTCTGACAGGAGCAGGGAGGCATCCATTGAGTTCAAGTGCAGCTTCAGAAGCAGACAAGGCAGGAACGGATGTGGCTTCCTGGGCAGGGAGGAGTCCCAGGGTTTCTTGGGCTGATCATTCTATTGGGCTATTGTCTATGCACATCTCCTCCATCCACAGGGAAACCTGGTAATGAAGATGGGGTTGGGGGTGGAGAGGTGGGGGGTTGAGGGTGGCGGGCAGGCAGGGGGGTGGGGGTGGAGAGGAGGCTGTGCCCCAGCTCTTCAGA